>PVJI01001911.1:0-161412 GCA_004026765.1 Micronycteris hirsuta
GGATGAAGACCTTAATTAACCTTACAATTAAACCTTAATTATAATAAAATCGAAGCCCTCAGACAAGGATCTGGAGAAGCGTGCTGGCTGCTATTGGAGTTCAAGTTCACTGCCTTGGACCTCTGTCTGGGTCCCGGGGAAAGAAGGCGCTGAAATAATCACTGACAGACAAGTTTCACCTGGCTCTGAAATACACCGAGAAGCCTTTAAAAGAGTACAATCCCAAAAAGAATCATATTCTTCTTCTGGACACCTCTCTTTCCTGCCCCGTGTCCTTCTCTGGAGGGATGTGGACCAACATAAAGCTTTAGCCATTTGGAGATGCAGAGAGGTCCCCGAGGGAGAGATTCTGACCCTGCTGGGTAGCTGGGTTGAAAACAGGCCTGACTGGAAATTTTCTCAGCAGGCCCGGGAAAGCCAGAGAAGCCCGTATAGGTGACTATCCATCCCTTCTGCTCTGTCTTTACTATTGAGGGTGGCGTCTACTCTGGCATTCTCACCCTTTGCTTCTTACCCTTGGTTTGGCCCTCTGTCTACTGCTGACTGGCTGACTCCTTTCTAGGTCCATGTTCACCAAGACCATTCTTACCACTGGGGCTCCCTACTCTCCTTCCTCAGCAAAACAGGGCTCACAGCCGATGAGGCCAGGCCCAGGCACCCCACATCACCATTGGGCTTCCTAGTGTGCCCTGCAAGAGTTTCCCTTCTCCCTACTCACTGGGAGATGGCTCACCCTTAACAGTTCTATCGAATATTCGCCGTTGATGGTGGGAGATTCACAGCGTGCTGCCAAGGATACAGCAACAGGAGACAATGGTTGGCAACTCACCACCTGACTTTCATCAATAGCAAATGAGATGAGGTTAGAGAGAGAATCAAAGAATTATAGATTCATTGGTGTCTCTTTGATTAGTTCGGAGATGAGGTAAGAGAGAGAATCAAAGAATTATAGATTCATTGGTGTCTCTTTGATTAGAGTCTCAGGACAGAGTCAGGCTTTGGCTGGCCCTGTCTGGCACAGGCCTCAGTGGGGTTTACCAAGAAGAAGGCGGGTGGCGGTTGTCTGTCTGTCTTACTCCTTAGAGATGTTTCCCCTTCACCACCTGCAGCTCCCAAGGCCAGGAAATGGGGAAAGACCACTTACAATCTGGCTGGAGACTATCCGCAGCTGAAGAGCAGGTAGAGAAAGAGGAAATTCCAGGCACAGAAAGCCAGTGGGACGAAGTCTTTGAGACTGTACCTGTCCGAAAGGGAATAAAAAGGGGGAGGAGACTAATAGAACTGAATTAAGATGATTGAGGAAGAAGAAAAAAGAAAACAGCCCGACTTTATGAGCACTTATGCTCCTGGGTGCTGTGTATTAGGGAGAATACAGTGGAGTTTGCTGGTGCCCGGGGTCTGTTCAGAGACCTGACCTTGGCATTCCATGTCAGGGCGGGGGGGATGTGGGGTGCAGGCATGGCTTCAAGGATTTCTGGGGACTTGGCAGAGCAGAAAACGTCAGACTGATGAAAGAAATCGGAGTAATATGAATGCCTCGTTCAAAGTGGACTTGCACATTCCCCATCAGATGGTGAGGAATAAAGAAATACTGTTTACAGAGAACAAGCTCATTTACTTAGGGTGAGTCGGATTTTTTTTCAAATCTCTCAAAGAAGCGGGGAGGCCACTACAACTGGGTTGACCATATGAGAATTTATGTTAACAGCATGAAAGTGAATAATTAGTCATTTTGTAAGTGCCATGCTTCCACAACATTTCCATGGTCAAAATCCCCTACTATTTCAATTTCTTGTTCCACAAAAGAGATTTATGAGGCAATGAAACCCTGCAAATCCAGTCTCTGTCAGCCTAATGTGCCACCAGATAGTTAAAAAGGCCAAAAGAAACACCTGTGGCTTCATGCCCGGATGCTTTATGTCCCGGAATAAAGCTGTTGGAGGTGAAGACCTGCATAGTTTCCAACAGAATCTTGCTCAACAATGGGCGTTCGGTGCAGGCACTGTGGTCCTGGGTGTCATTGTCTTTTCCTTCCCTGGCATTCAGAAACCTGTCGTTTGCATGACAAATGACTGCACAGATTTTGGCAGGGCAGGGCCCTTCTGCTGGGGAAAGATATGCAGAAAGGGCCCTGCAGCAGAGGCTTCTGTAATGCTTATCTGCTGGGCAAGCACCTCTTGGACTTGTCTTTGTGTCTGCTGAGAAGGGGCCCTGGATCTGTTCATTTGCATTGCAGCTGTGGCAATAAACAGCAGTCCAGTTCCGATCTGAGTTACATCTGCTTTTAATGCGAGTCACTCAGCAGACGCATGTGCTTTATCAATGGAGGGACTATTTGCGGAAAACTTAAAGCGGTTCAGGGATGACACCTCTTAATATTCCTCCGGTTCTTTTGAGCATTCTTAGAAATTGAAATACAGCATGCCGCGGAACTGATCAAGTTCTGCACATACATAATCCGCCCTTAATACTTTCCTTTCCAAAAGTCGGTACTGCAGGTGAGGGATAAAGTAGTGAAAAAAGGAAAAGTTCTGAGCAGAATAATGTCAGCCTGAGTGGGACATTATTCGCTCCATTGGGAAAGGTACTTCAAGTAAGAAATGAGCTCAGAAAGAAATGGTTTTCAAGTGAGAGAGAAGGGAGAATACAGAAATTTGGAGAGTGGACTGGGGTGCTTTTGCTCTGGTGTTTCTCCTGACAGAATCCCCTCCTCCCCTCCTGCTGTGGATTGAGAAGATTCTGGATCAAGGTTCTGAGCGAAGCCTAGCTCATCCAAAGCAGAGCCCCGTAGGGCCCCGACTGACCGGCAAACTGATGCAATGTGGCTGAGAAATGAACAGTTGGTAAACACCGAGGTCTTTAAAAATCGTTCTTAACACTGCAGAGCCCTGAAAGTACATATTTTACCTATTTTTTTAAACTTTAATAAAATGAAAAAATTGTTATGATGCTAAGAGATAACAGTAGGGTACAAATTTATATGTATGGAATGGTCCTGCTTATATAGCAAAATATTTCCAGAGCTATATGTGTTTACTACATGAGAGAAAAAACACTGAAATGTAAACAGTGGTTATTTTTAAATAGTACATTTAAGAAAGATTTGGGTCTTTGTACTCGGAAGATCTGGGTTTTCAAAGTAGAGTTGAACTTGTCTTGCTTTAACCACACCTGAGCCTATATGTCCCTGGGACACTGTGAGATTAGGTGAGATGTGACTATGTAGGTATTAATCTGTGTACACAAATTAGCGCAGTATTTCAGAGTAAGCTGTAAATAAATGCTCACTATTATGAGTATTTTAATCTTGTTACTATGGTAATTTCCCATATTTCCCAATTTCTTTATACCGGGTCTATGGAACATTTAGTCATTAAAGAAATCAGAATCACAAAGGTAAAAAAAATGAAACTGACACGTTCTGATATGAAAACATCCTACGCTAACGAGGCTCGAGCTGATAAGGAAGGTATCAAGTCAAAAGAAACAGCGAGAGGCTAGCAGACCACTGCAGAGCAAGAGCCGGTTGGAGCCGTTCTGACGAACAGTGCACGGCCCTCCAGAGCTGGCTGATTAATCTTGTGTATTGTAAAGAAGAAGTTGAAAGTGACCTAGAAATGAGAAAAAGGACAGAGGCGTCATTGCAAAAGGTGCTTCTCTCTGGAAACCTCAGAACATTCTTTGTACCTGGTGGGATGCAGTTTGATGAAGTCCTGTCTTATGTGCTAGGAAAAATACCTAATAAAGACTTGGTGCCCACAGAGAGGGAACAGGCTGAAATCGAAGCTTTTGTACCTTTTTAATGGGAAACAACCCCGAGATGGTGACTTTTCAGGGGACTTAGAAGAGCTCTGAAGTACGGATACTGACAATGTCTCTGAGATCAAAAGGGTCTTCTAAGGTCAAAACTGCCAGGGACTTGCTGGGTCAGCAGTGAATAGAAAAGACTCAGGCTGTTTTTACAAGAGCCAGACACATAAATATAAATATGTTCAGAGGCTAAAGACTGCGGTAGAGTGGTGCACATTAATATTCATAGATTATTTTCATAATGCAATAGAGTCAAGAGCAAGCAACATATTTTTTATTGATGAGCGTATAACTAGGCACTGTAAATAGAAGCTCAACAAGGAGTCGTAAACCCCCTAATGCGGCTCCTAAATTGCATTGTGACTTTGTTCGTGATACGCTCCACCTTGGCATGTCAAATGCTCCACTTACAGAAAAGTGTGATTGTATTACCTGATCTTTTCTGCCCCTTCTCTTTCTAACCTTTTCATATCATTTAATTTCTTCACCTCTTGATACAGAGGCGTGTTTCACTTAACATTAATATAACTACAGATACTTGATGTTTAAAAGTAGGCACTTTCCAAATTGAAAGATAATATTAAACACCGTTTCCCGAGTCATGCGAATGCAACTCAACCAGTTTCCCTAAGAGCACCATCTTGTAACTGTCATTCAAACCAAGAGGCAGAATATGTTCTCCTATTGCCACCAAGTCACTACTACCCTTTCCCATGAGATTTCTCCCACATGGGACAGTTGGGCTTCCTCTCACGGTGGCAGCCTCGGGCATTCAGCACGAGTGTCTTGCATAGTTTTTTCTTACTTGACCTTGGGGATCATGCCACATCACATCCATCACAGTCTATTCCTTACAAGTCAGTCAGAAACCCACCGATACTTAAGGAGAAAGAATTTAGATTCCAAGCTTGCAAGTGGCATGGCGGGGCGGGGGGGTGTCAAGTTTCTAGAACAGAGTTTGGCATTCTGTTCAAGCAGAGTTCGAGCATTCTGCAGAAGGCCAAATAATAATATTTTAAACAGTAATTCAAAAGAAGTCAGTAGATATTGGAGTGAGAAAGTCATTAGGGAGTTTTGCACAAAGTTTCAGTAGAAAAGTAGAAAGAGAAGTAAAATTTGTCAGTCAATTTCTAGGCCTAATTTTTGAGTCATCCACTATTTCCTATTACACTTTGGGTCAATTTACATGGACTTATAGTTACAAGTGTGAACATCGACTCTGTCAGGCGTCTTCAGAAACGTGCATGTAGTCAACAACACAGAAAAAGTACTCAATTTTAACATGTTAAATTTAAATTGTAAAGTATTTTAAAAATAAATGTACATTTAAAATAGATTCCCAAATATTTTCAAATTTCAAATTTTGAATTGAAATATTTTCTCATAAGAATAGTCCCAGAATGAAGTATTGAAAGAGCCTACTCTATATCTGGGAAAATGGACACAGACAGTATACGCAGATATTCTGATAAAACTACTAGATTATAATAGTTTAGGCCTATAGGAAAAGTCACTTCTCAGTGAGGAAACTAAGATTATTATAAGACATTTTAATAATAATTTGTATCAGAGGACAATGAGTAACATCTTTAATTCTCTGAGAAACAAAAGGTGAGCCAACAATTTTTTTACCCATCTAACTTTCAAGTAAAGGCACTGTGCGGTTATAAATACACAAGTGTATCATATTTCCTTGGGAAATATTATTTCCATACATACTTCCAAGGAATCTATTAAAGAATTAGTTTAGATTACCAAATGACAGGGTAGGCATCAACATAAATACTGGTGATGGACCTAAAGTTACATTTTTCCTTTAAAACCCAGACTAAATCCTGGGTATAAAAATGAGATTCGTGGTTATCATGTAAAGTATATCCTCACCATGTGCTCTGATGATGTAGAGAGGCTATAACCATCAAAAATCAGAAGTGAGGGGATCACCTGAAAGATAGAATAAACTTCTGATTGCTTTATAGTTACTGAGAGTAAAATTGATGACTTCATATCAGATTCCATGGAAAGAGAGGGGAGAGGAACCCTCCGTTAATAACCAATTTCCTTATTGCTCATAAGAGGGTAACAGCAGCTAATGAGAGTTTAAAAAAAGATTATTGACTATAAACAGAGTTATTATATAAAAGTAAATATCTTAATTTAAAGCACTTTCTAAATAGAAAAATAAAGAGTAAGTAAATAAATCAACCACATAATGAAATGCTATATAAAATTGTTAGCATAGCACAGCAGACAAGCCTATCAATCATATCAATACACGCAAATAAGCTTAACTCACCCATTATGTAAAAAATATTTTTATATTGACTAACAAGTGGGGTATCGGATAACAAATTGTCATGGAGATTTGGAAGGGACTAACCAGACGGGATAGTCCAGGGTGGTATGGCACAGAGTGGAAGGGACCAATCAAAGAAAATATGGTTCATCCCCCAGTGAGTCGGAGCAACAGGAAGAGTGAACGCCATATAAAATGCAGATTATTTTAGTTCTGCTGATGTAACAAACTTCCTAAATCTTATCTTCACTATCTCCTTGCTTTATAGTATTATTTTAATGCACCTGTATGCATTTCTCTAGAGTATATTTTAAGTTTAATTATTTATATATTGCATAGCATATTTTCCCCCAAAATATAATTCCTAATTTCCCTTTCATTTCATCCAAGCGTGTACCATTGAACTTCAATTATCTTGCTCACGATTTTCACAGAGGACACTTTCTTTCTATACTATAACTAGCATGACTTTTGGCTAATGGATACATTTCTTTTGAATTAGGTGTTATTCTTTTTTGTTTTGGGTTAGTTTTTTTTTTTAAAGATTTTATTTATTTATTTTCAGAGAGAGGAGAAGGCAGGGAGAAAGAGCAATGTATGGTTGCCTCTCACATGGCCCTCATTGGGGACCTGGCCTGCAACCCAGGCATGTGCCCCGACTGGGAATCGAACCGGACCCTCTGGTTCCTAGCCCACGCTCAATCCACTGAGCTACACCAGCTGGGCATGTTTTGGGCTAGTTTTGAAATCTGCCAAAGCACCTATGATGTTAGTATTCCACTTTGTATAATTTCATGTTTGATGTCTATCGTCTGTGCATTGCTATATAGACATCTGGTGATGGAATTACCGTCTCTCATTCTCTAATTATATGTTTAAAGGAATTAATAGGAACTTCGCTTATCATTAAATTTTTTTACAGCTCCTTCTTTTCATTCCCATGTCATGGGTGGAGTTCTATATAATACATACAATTTCCATGCTTATAAATGGGTATATTTCTTCCCTTAAAGTCAGGTCTATAAATGTCTTCCTAATAATTTTCCCAACAATTTTTAGAAGTGGATGTCTGTATCATTTTTCACCAACATTAAAATGTGGTGAAGGCAATAGGTTTATGTTAAGGAATGTGATTACTCTCTTAAAAAGTAGGCGTACTATTACATCAAAACCCTAAAGGAAAAAGAGTAAGCTAGCAAGGCACATCTGATGCCATTGATCATATTTGAGAATCTGTAAAGACTTTTTTTTAATTACTAAATTCAACATATTTAGTGACATCAACAAACAAGAACACTAGCCTCTTTCTGGTTTTCCTCTCAGTTTGGAGGGATAACCTGACACCCAATGAGATACAGACATTTGTGCACATTGGTACATTCATGTTCAGGTTTATGAACAACAATTTTTAAACTTTACATCTTAGGAAATCCTTTTCAAATCTGATAGTAACATGTTTTGGGATTTGACCCATCTATCATGCTTACTTGCCTCTGAATACGTGTTCAGCTTTCAAAACTCAGATCTGGTACCTCCTTTTTATAAAGCTTCTCCTGACTCCTTCTGAGTAGCCATGACCATTTTTTTTTTCTGTGCAAAGCACTGTATTGTTACACTTTGATATCCTATTGCCTGTGTTTATTGGCATGATTACTTTTTTTTTACTAGATCATTATAGTTCCTTGAATATAAGAACTTATTCATCTTTATATTTTCAGTGTTTAGCACTGTGTTTGGTAAATAACTACTCAGTAAATGTGCATTGAATTAAAGAATAAGGGTATAGGAAGCAATTTCTAGATATAAGAGCCATGTGAATGTGGCTTTGCAGGCTTCTGACAATCTAAGAAATTGTGGGCTTGCATTTTTTGCATCAAACAGTGACTTGTGTTAATATCTCTGGACTGTTTTGAGATGGTGCTAAGCTATTAGAAATGATACCACTGAGGCATGGCCAGGTGGCTCCATTGGTTGAAGTGCCATCCTGCACACCAAAAAGGGAGCAGGTTTGATTCCCAGTCAGGGGACATACCTAGGTTGCAGGTTCAATCCCAGTCTGGGTACATACTAGAGGCAATTGATCAATGTTTCTCTCTCTCCCTCTAAAAATTAATAAACATATCCCTGGGCGAGGATTAAAAAAAGAAATAATAGGTCTAATGCATACAGACCACATTTAATTTCTGTGCCTCAACACCTACCACACCAGCAGTGGGTATAAATGGATGATGGGTAAAAAGATTATTAATGAGGTCATTTATTACTGAGAAAATAAGAATACTTGCAGCTTTGACTGAGATAACATGTGTGTTAATATATTTTTCAAATTGTTTAAAGAGTATTAAATAGCAAAGAGAGAGTATGCACCCTATTGATTTAAATCAAATCTCTGCTTATGTAATAAACTAGTTGGCTTGCCTCTCACTCAATACAAACGGACCTATTCAGATAGTCATTGTATTTTCCTGGAGTAGCAGGAATTCCTTGCCAGGATTCAGAGTGATGGCCCTGTCACAGCTAACGGCATGCGAGGACAATTTAACAGAAACATCTTCCATTTTTCTGAGCGCTGGTGGTAATCCGGTTGGCTAATGAATGCCGATGTCCTTGTTCAGTGCTCACGCGTGATCCTTGCGCTTTGCCGCAAAGCACCGAAGGAAGATTTCTCCAGGTGGGGGCCAAGTAGTCTTCAGTCAAGGGTATAAGAAATGAAGTTAAAAAGCAAGGGGAAAACTTTGTAACACTATTTCAGCAAATTTGTGTTTCGTCATGTGCTTCACTTACGGGCTTCACTTTCTACATATTTCTAAGCAGCGATCTCCATTTCTGCCGCCAGGAATCTATGCCATTGCAAACTCAGACTTGTGTGAAATGATGAAATGCAGGCTCCCTGCATTTTAAAGCAAAATCGGGCATGCTCACTTGCAGGCGGCCACCTTTCTCTCCAGTGAAGTTCAAAAAGATTCTTAAGAACAAAGGCTATTTAAACACATCAAATTGCACGTTTAAAAAACATGAATCTGTTTTAGTTTCGGTTATTTTTCCCTACCATTTGCTGACTTTGACACTCTGCTTTGGTGAACTTGACCTTCCTGTGGCCTTCTGTGGCCATGACCCTTGTCCTGTCCCTGCATGCGGTTCGCTCACTCTCTGAGGAACGCCCCTTTCTCTTCTTACTGTTCGAGTTCTCCATAGGTTTGAACCCCAAACACGCGTTCTCTCCTTCCAGACACATGTCAGTGCCACTTAAATTTCTGAGTATCTTCTTGTGGTTACTGGCAGTCTTTTTCTTCCTGTTTCATAATTGTTTTTAAATAAATAGACAGCATATCCTTGTCTCTATAATCATGATGAAACTCTGAAGGACAAGGGCAATATCTTACAATGTTTTTATTGTTTCTTATTTCACCCAACCGAAGGGTAAACACGAAATTTAACAGATACTTTGGAACTGAAATAAGTTAACTTGAACAATGTGTTTTATATTAGAAAACTGTTGTCAGGAGCTTTATGAGAAACACTTGAAGGTTGCGGTGAAATGAAATGGATGTTGTAGCATGATGGAGGCTACTAACTGGAAAGCTGCCGTGGTAATCACAGGAATCGCGCACTCCGACCAGAAGGTCACACAGAGCATGCCTCTCTCTTGGTTATCTGTTGCTGTATGGCAAACCTCAAAATCTAAGCCAACCATAGCCATTTATGGTAGTTCTTGGTTTTGTGGCTTGTTCCCTTGGCTGCAGCTGAAACTGCCTGGAAGCGGCCGTGAGCTGGGGATATTCCAGCCAGCAGACTTGCACGTGACCGTCTGATGTGGCTGGTGGCTGGGAGCTCAGGTGACGCTGTCTGTCCAGCAAGGTGCTGCAGGTTTCATCCGTGTGGCCTCTCCCTAGAGCTTCAGGGACAGTAGTGTCTCTCTTTCTCTATTCACAGTTGGGACCTCTCCCGCCAGCGTGGGTTTTTCATAGAATGAGGGTCGGATTTCAAAACGGAGTGTGTCAAGGGTTGCAAGTAGAAAGCACAGATCTCCTCAGGCGCAGCTTCAGAAGTGACGCAGTGGCACTTCCAGCAGGTTTTGCTGGTTACAGGAAGCAGTCATTCCAGCCCCGAAGAAGGAAGGAAGTAGATGGCATTTCTTGAGAGGAGGAAGAGCAAAACTTTGCTGCCATTTTTAATAAAAAACACCCTTCTCTTTTATTTTCAACGAAGTCTGGGACATTCAACAACCAACGACCTAATTAGTTTATATTTTGAAGTTAAATTTTTTCCCACTTTTAGAAGTTAATGAGTATGACTAAACTGGATTTTTCCATCTTGTAATGTATTTGTACCCATCTGGCTTCAGCATTATTTTAGTGAGCAATGTTTCATAATACTAATATGTTTTATCAGATTAGTGGTGAGCAAGTATAATCATCTCCCTTCTTATGCTCCTATCATATTCATAGCATTTAATTTTTGTTCATGTTTCCACCTGCCCGCTGAAGAAGATGAACTTAAATTCTCACAGAGTGAGCATCCCAAAGAGCGGTCCCAGACGACATGTCCGTCATCAGCATGTATCATTCAAAGCCAGGCTAATTTCAGGTCATTGCCTATGTATGTGTGTGTCCAGTTTGATGGATCTAGTTGACATCTTTTATTCCTGAAATCCCTAAGGAGTCCCCTAAGGTGATTTAACATTCATAGCTCCTCGAGTTCCTGAAGTGTTAGGATACGATGTTATGGAAACCACAGAAAACTGAAAGCACCGTCCGAGGGTGTCAGGGCTGGACTGAGGATCTAACATGTCTTTGAACTTAACCGCAATGGTGGTTCCTGGTACAGAGACTGCCATTGTGGCTGGCCTTAGAAAAACAGTGTTGTTCCATCGTAAACTAAAAATAAAAAAACCTAAAAATACTGTCCTACATTTTCTCTCACACTGACACTATGGCTTATAATGTATAGAGAAACATATATGTATGGGTAAATCATAATACTTATATCAGTACAGAATACATTATTAGCTTAGGGAAATGGGGAATACATTACTGAACCAGTTTTTTATTTTCTATTACATTTTTATTATTCGTTTTTTTAATTCTTTCCTGTGAAATAAGTGTGAATATGAATTTAAGGATAAGTAACACTTCCGTGTTTGTAATTAACATTACTATAATGGAGTGGGGTGGGGGAAGGGTGAATAGACCACTAGAATGAAAAAAGACAAAGTGCAAGAAATACTGAAAGTAATTAAAGTAATTTTCAAGCTCAAGTTTTAAGTGTTAAATGAAATCAAGTTCCCACGTGCACACTCATGGAAAATAAGTGGAGTTTTTGGGCGCGTCTGGATGGGTAAGGTAGACATGAGATTTCTAGACCAGTCTTGTATACAAGACCAGGCAGGAAAAGACACATTTATGCCAGTGTTTCTTACCTAGCATTAAATATGTGCTTCAGCAAAGTTTTATCTCCAAACTGTTGAACTTCAGGCTTTTAGTTTTTCTATTGCCACATCTATTTAATTTCCAAACAGGAAATGAAAGAGAGATGCTCCTGGTGAACCGACCTGTGCTTTCCTATCCCTGCTTTGCACACTCTGTTGTGTCTAATTTGGTTGCAGGTACCAGGTACTCTGAAGTTAGACTTCACAGGAAGTTTCTGTCTTGAACTCAGTGAAATTCTTGAGCAGCATAAATTCCTTTGAAGTCAGGTTGATATGCCAACGTCGAATCAAATTTTGTGGACTTCAAAGTTTGCTCTGTTGTAGAAGATATCCTGGTGAGGCTAGTTATTGCAAAAGGAAATTAGAATACGATCTGAACATTTTAACTAACTTGGGTTTTAAGGTAGTATGTGAGTTTTCTTAGTTTGTGAATATTCGTCTTTTCATAGACATAAAATATTTAATAGTATAGTAGTTTTGCTATTGTATTCCAAAGATTTATATTTTTGTGATGTAATAGAAGTCTGATGAGCTTACTTTAAATGAGAATTTTACTTTACTTTTTTTCTTACATGAAGGAGTTTTGAAAAGAGTATAGAATTTAGAATCTTAGCAGCTTCATGAGACCTCAGCTATGTGTTTTCGTTAAGCTGCACTCAAAAATTAATTTAAAAGTTTTTTAAGAAAGAAATAACACTGTGTGTTTAAATGTATAGCATTCGATTATAGTCAAACTTTCTTTCCTTTCCATGAAACACTGAGAATTTTCAGGACCATGAATATTCGGATTAAGTGACTTTGATTAATCACCCACAGTGAGAAATATATGAGCAACAAAATGCTGCATGTAGGATTCCTGATTGACATCTCTCTAAGGGCTGTGACCAGGTCGTCCCACTGCCTCTGGCCTCCAGTGTTTCTTTTCTTTTCTTTTTTAAGATTATTTATTTTTAGAGAGAGGGGAAGGGAGGGAGAAAGAGAGGGAGAGAAACAGCAATGTATGGTTGACTCTCACGTGGCCCCCACTGGGGACCTGGCCCGCAACCCAGGCATGTGCCCTGACTGGGAATCGAACTGGGACCCTCTGGTTCCCAGCCCGCGCTCAGTCCACTGAGCTACACCAGCCAGGCAAAGCCTCTAGTGTTTCTGATGAGAAATCAGTGATTAACCTCGTGGGTGTTCCCTTGTACAGGACCAGCTCTCCTTGCCTGTAAGGCTTTCTTTTGTCCTTGGCTTTCAGCATTTTGACTGACATGTCTAGATGGGAATCTTTTAAAATTTATCATTCCTGAAATTTGTTGAGCTTCATGGATCTCAAGATAAATGTGTTTACATCACATTTGTAATAGTCCCTTAACAAAGAATTGCAATTATTTGGGAAGAAAAAAAAAAAGCCAGTCATGGTTTTCAGGTTGCTGTGTGACTGCGGGAACATATTTGGGATGTGTGGGATGTATTGATTACGTAGTGAGTGGCAGCCTGCTTTTTAAGTCCCCCATTTGCCCCTGGCACGGTGGTTAAACTGGTGTGCGCTGCAATGGACCGAATGCCCTGTGGGAGCAGAGAGCTCCCGGAAGGCACCCACGGAATCCGAGCCCCAGACCGCCTGCCCACAGCCGACTGCCTTCGGCACATTGGGTGTGATGGCGACACCCAATTCTTTCTTTATCATCGCCATTTCTTTAGTAAGGCCGTTTCTTTCCAAAAAGAGGCCATCTCTCATCGCTGTGCCTTTGTCTCTCCTTCACCAACAATGTCATGTTTGTTGAAAGAGTGCTTCAAGTTCCCCTTGAAGTGTTACTTCGATGTGTCTTATGCAAATAGGCAAAGTAAAAGACACGCTGGAGAAGTAACCGCATTGGGTTTCTCCTGCAGTGTTTATTCTTAATATTGCCGAAGCCTCTCTTTTCTGCATAATGACCTTAAGATGGTCATTCCCAAATGCTTCCATCCATTTCAAATTTAAACTTTTTTCTTCTTTTTGTACCAGAGAATGTAGCAAGTAAAAACAATGTGTTGAGATAGTCAGGAATCAATGTTTGCTATTTCTTAATAAGTTTGGTTTAGCAAGGTCAGCGGCAGGAGTTCAGGTTTGAAGGCTTAGAGTCAGTTGTTTTACTTACACCAAAGCATCAGAGAGCTAATCATTTATCTCCTCATTTGTCATTACAGGACACTCTTCATTAAAATAATGGCATGGAGTATTTAACTGTCTACTCATTACTGAGTGAAACAGGACAGGAACTGACTATAGAACACTTTTAAAGAAATATAACCACCTGAGTTAACAACGTCCAAGTCGTGGGCCATCTGGCTGAGCATCTGCTGCTGAGCTTGCCGGTGTTCATCTGCATGGTCTGCAGTGGTAGGTGGGTGCAGAAGGGTGTGCCTCCCCAGAAGAGGACCATTCTATTCTATGGACAAGTGTGTGTGTGTGTGTGTGTGTGTGTGTGTGTTTCTTTTCAGTAGAAGCCCACCATTCATGACTACACAATTCTTTTCTTTTTAGGGTAATCATCTGTCCTATTTTGAGTAAGAGACCTGCTTAAGCCCTTCTGCAGGTGAATTGAATCGACACGCCATCATGGATGACTTCCTGCAGGGCACTGCCTCTGTGCCCAGCACTGTGGACGGAGACGTGGGCAGGCAGCAGTGACCAGGACAGAGTCACTCCCCCCGTGAAGGAGACAGAGAGCAACCCAGAGTGCAGGCGGTCAGCAGCTGAAGGGGGAAAGGTGGTGTGGAGCCGGTTTTTGCTATAGACTGTAAAGGCTCCTCAAGGCATTTCACCGGGCGAGCCTTCTGAGCGTGGCGACACAGGGCTGAAAATGGAAAGGGCGAGGGAAGACACAGGGAAAGAGGCTGAGAACCGCTGTAAGCAGCCGGGACAGGGCAACGGCTCTCCTCCTGCAGTCTGGAGGGTCGCTGCTCAGCCTCCCTGCCCTGGCCCACAGGTCTCTCCATCAGTCAATGTCTGCTTTACCTCAACGTGCTCCCAGATGCTTGGCTGGCCAGCTTTGCCTTTCCCCATTTGTTCTGCTTCAGGCTACAGGAAACTACCACCTTGCTAGGGCTTTTAGTATGTTTTATCTTATTTTTTTTTCTTTTTATTGAACTTATTGGGGTGACACTGGTTAACGAACTCACATAGGTTTCAAGTGCACAATTCCATGGTACTTGATTTTAGTTTTAAAATGCTATTTGTTCATGTTCAGATTTGAGTCTTCCCCTCATGCTCCCATCACTTAACCCTCTCTGTGAGCCCACCGATGTCCCCTGCCTAAAAGCATGATCCTAAGGAACTCCTCACCCCTTGCAATGCCCAAGTCTGTTCCCACCGCCCTCATCCCGGGAGAATCTCTCTTTCTGCTACAGCCCACTCGACTTACAGGTTGAACTCTTGCCTACAGTATCCTCTGATCTGATCATCACATGGGTCCCAGGTTACTTAGTTTTCAGACTCATATCTGACCTTGCATGCTCTGGCTTGAGACTTTCTGATCCCCATTAGCGGATCCATTCTTTGCATGCTGGAGAGCTGCCGAGGGTGTTACTCCGTAGCAAGAAGTATATTACTGCCCGCGTCCCCACCGTGTAAACGCCCCTGTACACGATGCTATAAAAGCCCCTTTTCATTAAGAAGAAAGCTTTAAATTGCCACTTAGCTTCTGCTTGCAAGTTTCTGTTTTCTTCTTCCTCCCAGGATGAGCTCTTGTGTTTCACAAAGCTTCATTTAAGTCCCAACATCTTTAATTGAATGATTTTGCTCTTTCAAGGATAATAAACTCAAATCACTTGAAAAAGGTTGCATACTTATGTGAAGCTCCAATGCATATGTTGGTGAGTGAAGAAGGGGTCTCTCTTCTGTGTAATTAAATACATCAAGAACAACAGCGAAACAGCTTCTAGCAATGGCACAGTGATGCCGCTCAACCAGGTCTCCAATCAGTAATTTCCCTTTTCATCTTGAGAAACTATATACACGAAAAAGAGCAAAATAAGCCCAAAGTAAGCAGAAGAAAATAATAAATATTAAAGAAGAAATGAATACAGAACGGAAGAACAGTAGATCAAATCAACAAAACCAAAAATTAGTTTTTTTAAAAAGATCAACAAAGTTGATAAACCTTTTGCCAGACTGACCAAACAAAGAAGAAAGATGCAATCACTAAATCTAGAATGGAAGAGTGAATACTACCAGCAACCTAACAGAAATATTTTAAAAATTAAGAGAATACGAACGACAAACCATATGCCAACAAAGTAGACGATCTAGAGGAACTGGACAACTTTCTAGGAAGGCACAGACTGAAGTTTACATGCCGACAGCCCCCCCCCCAAGTTTTTAAATAATATAGACCTGTAGGAAGTACAATTTTTGAGTTAAAATAATCAAAACCATTTCACACACATATACACACACTGCCAAAGCAGCCGGGACCAGATGACTTCACTTGTGAATTCTGCCAATCACTTAAAGAATTAACATCCGTCCTTGACAAGATGCTCTATCAAAGACCACTGCCTAGCTTGGGTTAATAGGAGATTTGTTTTAACCAACAGAGACCTTAAAGAATATCTTGAATGCAAATAAAGTATTTTGCCATGGTATAGATAGATATTTTCTTGTCATAATGGACTCTTAAGATGCTCAGAATGTGACTGGCTGACTTGTCTCCAATTTAGCTGGCACGGATCTTTCCTTCTTCAGTAGCAGGAAGGCGGCTCTCTGCATTTTGAAGAAGAAAACTTTGGTGTGATCATAAGGTTAAGAACAGAAAAATGGTGTGCTGTGTATAAAAAACATGTTTTCAGTGACCTGATTACTACTTTGGATGAACGTAGCAACTGATAAATTATTATGATCACCACTCTCATTTATCTTTAACAAAATGGTAATATTACCAAGCTCCATTTCAGTTAGTGGGTTTATTTAATCCATTACATTGACTTACGGAAAGTAAATCATTTGAGAATCGATGCTTATTTCTGGCGGTATCCACACAAATAAATCAGCCCGATAAAATGATCTGAACTATGGTCTGAACTCAAGAGTCCCAATACAAATGTACATGTGTGTGTGTCAGAGAGGAGATTTCTGACCCCTTCCTCCCGTCTACACTCACTGCTGGCAGGAAGGTCTTTTCTAAGAATAACTTACATTATTCCAGGAAGGGGTATGTATTAGAAATGTTCTCTAGGGATGTGATTCTACCTATACAGACAGAGGCAGGGACAGGTTTTAGCAAAGTGGAAGGAGGGGGTGATGGGTCTTAAGCAGAAGGAGGTCAGATGCTGCGAGAGACGCACTGAGTTAGGAAAGGAGAGAAGGAGAGAAGCAGACTATCCAATCACAACACTCCATTCTCGTGGCCACAGCGATTGTCTCCAAGATATGCACAAAAGCCACATTCACCCATTACAAGTTTCACAAGACCTTCACGGGAAGATGCTAGGCTAGACAGTTTCTGTTCCTTTAGTATAAGGTGTACGTAGGGTAAACATACGTAGCAGATTTCCAAGGGATCTCCCACCTGATTGATGCTTCTCCTCTTAGCATAAGTGTAATATCACCCTTTTTACTCTCAAAGGTATCTTGGTTTGGATAATAATGACTATAGTCACCCCAGCTGAAAGGGTCAAGTAAGGTTGGGGATAGTGGTGGCCATGTGTCCTGGTGAAATGAACACAATGACTAGCTTGTTAGCTTAGAAATAGCGTAAAATCTCAGGCTCATCGTGGTCATTGATGCCCCCGACTTTACGGTCCCTCCCACTCACATCTACACATCCCGAGAATGTCTCAGGGACGCTCAGAAAAAAGCCCTCACATCCCCACCGTCTGCTAAGGTTTTCCAGCTTTTCAACTGTGTGGTGAGGTGCACTCCTACTGTGCTCTGCTCAGTGCCCAGGGCACTGAGCATCTGACGCTTCTGTGAGCACCGACTATTTCGCTGTCTCAACAGCTGTTACCATCGGTGGCCCCAGAACTGACTCACGCTAGGGCCCCCGGCACCCCAGTTGTGCCGTATTCTCTGTGTTGCTCACACGGTTTGCTGTTCGTAGACCCGACACATCAAATATTGCTATGGGGAAAGAAGTCATCCATTCGATTCAGTTTTCACTTTTAAGCGTCTCTCTCTTTAGGACTCCAGTGCACGCCAACCCGACCGGCTGTACAGAGAACATCTTCTCCCCCACATTTTAATTACTGTTTTCTGAAGCCTATAGATCAGGATCACTTTCACTCTAGGATTATTTTCCCTGTCGGCACTTTAATCCCCTCAGAAATTAAATACCTGCTGACCCAGTAGAAATGCCTCATCACATTTGCATTCTGACAGAGATCAAATTTTGACTCATTCATGGACCACCTGCTTTATCCACGCAAAGTCACTACAATTAGTCGTAGTTGTCAAAATACGTGCTAATAGGAATTGTTGTGGGTACTAAAGCAAAAATATTTCAATAATCTTTTAAACTATTACATAAAGATTTTGCATTTTAGAGAAAAGCTGTATTTTTTAAAAATTTAACCAATGAGATATTTGTATTATTTCAATCAGAATTGAAATTGGCTAAATTTTCTATTTTCCTATCATGGTTTGATGGAGGGTTTATTTATTCTTCTTTGGATTTTTATTATCTTCATAAATACATCAATTGATTATTTCTCCGTGTGAAATATTATCTGGTGGCGATTTTTTAGTCCAGGGATAACTATTTATTGTGTGCCTACTGGGCATTAGTCACTATACTAAACTGATTTTGAATTTCTCCTGATTTGTTTTCATTACAAAGTTAAATATTAATGCTCTGAATGCTGCTTGAATTATATGCAATAAAGTTTAATTACTTGTGGCTAACATCTGCCAACCGTACTATGCCCCGTTTTGATGAAACACCCCATTGTAGTGTTCGGCACAGAGATGGCAATGTCATTTTCTTCTAAAATATATAAATGTTAAAGAAAACAAAGCTTCAATGTACACAATTTTTTTTTATTTTTAAAGATTTTTATTTATTTATTTTAGAGAGAGGGGAATGGAGAGAGACAGAGAGAGAGAGAAACAGCAATGCATGGTTGCCTCCCACATGGCCCCCACTGGGGACCCAGCCCGCAACCCAGGCATGTGCCCTGATGGGGAATCGAACCGGGACCCTCTGGTTCCCAGCCCGTGCTCAATCCACTGAGCTACACCAGCCAGGGCCAATGTACACAATTCTTAAAGAGGAAATATCTTATATTCAAATAGATGTCCACACTAAATCTTCTTTGGATTTTTACTCCTGAGATTTTTTTGAAAAAAATTTTAATGCAGTATCTATCAGATTTAGTAGAGGACAAAAATCATCTCTGCAGTGCCCTTATATTAAACCCTTTAATATAAAATATCCTAATATGTTCAAAATATTCAACTATTTTCCTAGAGAATCAGGAAATGTGATCGATATAGAACATAATTTTAAAGCAAATACATAATTTATATTCTCTTTCAATTCTCTTAAACCATTTACATGGTCTCTTGACACGAAGTGCTTTTGAACAGATTTCAATGAGAAATGTAGCCTGGGTAGTATGTTCATGGACCAAAATAGCGCTTAGTTACCCTAACAGATTCTTCTGGTTTGCGGAGTGCTTCTTTTCCAATAGCTGTAATATATGGTGTGACATTGTTAGGTTTTCCTGCACTTCAGATCAACGGTGCAGGTCCCATCTTTTTGATCCCATGAAAGGCAAGATCGTTAAACTTTGCTTAGAGCCTCCTGCATTCAGAGTGACTATCACAGGTGCTCCAAGAGTCCAGTTTTGCATTGTGGTTAAAAATCATGACCATGGCCAACCTCCATGGACAGATTCTTGCCCATCCAAATGGGAGAAGCTTTTCACTGATTCCTTTTCTCAGAATAGTTCCGTCAGGACCAAGCACATATGATTTTCTTATTAAGGCAGCAAGGAGGAGCAGTATTATCAGCTTCACTTCTCTACTCTGTTTACAGGGATGAGCCTAATAAATCAAGACTTCAGTCAAACTTAATCTTTCACATCAATGCAAAAGTGACTTTGAGTCACAGGGTTTATGAGTCACTATGGGCTCTCTTTGACCATAAACCAGAAACTTGGCTTCTTCCCCTTCTTTCTTCCCTTCTTTCATTCCTTACATTTTTTCCCTTTTAATAGGAAAATACCTCCAGTAGAAAAAATCTCATTTGCAAGCTGAAATTTTGAAATTTTTAAAGAAGATTATATTTATTTATTTTTAGAGAAGGGGAGGGAAGGAGAGAGGGACAGAAACATGAATGTGTGGTTGCCTCATGCGCCCCCTATTGGGGTCCTGGCCTGCAACCCAGGCATGTGCCCTGACTGGGAATCGATCCAGCAACACTTTGGTTCACAGGCCAGCACTCAATCCACTGAGTTACACCAGCCAGGGTGTTGAAATTTTAACTCGAGTTTACATCATTATTAAACCAATGTCTTGAGTGTTCTCAAAAAAGTCTGCGCATTCTATTCTTATTTAGCCTATTGTGTTTGAGTAGGAAGTTTTCTGAAAACCCTCAGGATATTCACGGTAGGTGTGATTTGAAGATAATTTTATCAGACAAAATCCTAACAAGTAAAAAAAAAAAATGGGTCATTGCAATCAAATTACCTAATATTCCGTCCTGATTTTTCCCTTTCCTATGCTTCTCGTGCTATGTCATGCGCTCCCCACACCCCTTCACGCCTGCATTTAATTTGTGCTGTTTCTAAAGTGCTTTCTCCTGCACTGTCCTCTCTGCCATTCTTCCCTGTTCCTATGACCCTTCCATCTCTGCTACCCATCCCATACCGCCTTTCTTTTCTGTATCTTGCAATCTGCCTGCTTCTTCTATTTCCTGTGCGTTTCAGCTCAGCTTACTGCTTGTCGTATTTCAACCAGCCCCATTTGATTTTTTGTATTTACAATTCTTTCTTGTTTCCCTGGCTGTTCATCTTCTCCTTTATTTCACCTTCTCTTGTCTCCCTACTCATTCTTCACCTTTAATTCCGATGCCTCATTACTCACGTTCATCTGTCAGCTATTACCGACATAAGCGTTGCGTAACCAAGCGGCTCCAAACTCAGCAGCTTACCACAGCCAGTGTTTGTTTTCCTCGCTAATGGCCTGCGTACTGGTTGGGGTGGCTCTGCTTCAGCTCGCAGGCTGAGTTCAGGCTGGGTTCACTGGTTTTCACATCAGTCATGGGCCAGTAGGACAAATAAAGCGTAACCTTCTCATGACGGGTGGATCCAAGGGACAGAAGAGGGCAAGTCAAAAGCTGGGGTCACAACATATCCACTCACGTTCCGTTGGCTGAAACGATGGGGTAAGATCAATAGCTAACCCCCCAAAGGGAGGGGGAGTATCGTCAACAGTAACGCAAACCCTCCCACGACCCTTTCTCTCTACTCTGTTTCTCACTATGGTCCATCTGGTCTAGCTGACTCTTTGGCATCAGGGCAAAACCAGTGCTATTTCTTCAGCTCCTGGTTCCATCCAGACTCCTCCAGTCTCACTGTTTTGTTTGGTGCAAAGGCTCTTTCCTTTGTGTGAGTACTGGGTCTCTATCTAGTGAGCTTGACAAGGGAAATGTATTAGCTCACATGATCCGCAGAATTGCTCACAAACAAAGCACATGAAGGAAACAGTGCAGCTACTCCTTGAGAACACGGGGACCCAGCAAACTCAGATGCTGCCAGAAACTGACCTGCCCCTTCTCTTGGCTTCTTTTGGTTGGGGGGTTTCAGTCTTTCTCACAGCTTCCTGGCTTGGTTAACCTGGTTGGAACCACAGAGAGCAATCCAATTTTACATCTCATGTTTTCTATCCCCAGGGAGGATCTGCATATTTTTTTTTTCTCCACCTCCACAGAAGCAAGTCAGAAGGCCCGCTTGGGACAGGTGGCCACCCCCAATCCCAGCGACCGTGTCCAGTGTACACGGAAAGACAACATCAATGTGGATAAAGAGAGAAAAGAAGGGTGAGAGAGAGAGAGAGTGTGTGTGTGTGTGTATGTGTGTGTGTGTTTGTGTGTGTGACTTCCACATCCCTTATAGTATGTTTCTCCCTGTTTCATCTCATCTGCAAGCACAGAACCAGCTCCGATTCTAGTGTGGCTGTTCTTGGCTTGGTAAAGAGTGTGGCTTATCCGTGGTGGGTGCTGCGTAACCAGGTTAGCAGAGAGCCGCCATCCAGCCGCAGTTTCTGTATACAAGCTTATCTGCATGGCATAAAATGAATCATTATTGATTTACTTTGTTTTAGGTTAACGCTACAAAATAATGTATCACAATGCAATGCTCTTCCTTAGGAGAATATAAAGTTTTGCATGAGGTGTGAGATGTCATCCAAGCCTCCTTGACAGGAGGGCTCGATCCAATATAAACTGAAGAATGTTCCTTCTGCAAATAACAGATATCACACATTAGGGAGGAACTATAAATCACACCATCGGTTCTGGAACAGCGTGACCCTCAAACTGTGAGTCTATCTCCATTCGTTCTATTACACACGCGAGAATTTTGTATTAATCTGACCGCTATTACCAGTGGTAACCTCAGTGATAAGTGCAGGAAAGAGGGGAATGGCCGGTACTTGGAATGAGCAGCGGAAAGCCGGCTAAGTGGTGAAGGACACCTAAAACACACCAAGGGAAAAATATAGCCCTCAGAAACACGGAGGAGTTTTGTATGGGTAGTGAAATAATATCCTCTGTGGCCATTTCCACTTTATGTTCTAACCTGAAAGTCATGGCTAAGTGTGACGCTGAGTTGAAATAATTTCCTATCTGGTCGCTGAGCACTCCTTTGGAACACAAATGAAGATTTTTTTCCCCCGAAGGGCTCCAAAGGACAGTCTTCCTCACCAAACCTGGAAGAGCCATGCTAACTAAATACACCCCAGTTCTCTACTGTCCCAAGCAAACTCAAAAACCTGAATAAACATGAAAATTAGACATTGTTAGAGCTACTGTGTATGTTTCTGCTCAGAATCATATTTTCTAGCTTATGTGTTTGGTTACAGTAGAGAGATGCCTGCGCCCACCCAGTCACGGTACCTGAAGGGATCCCCAATTGATACAATTAAAAGAATATTTCCAAGGTGAAATATATCATCAGTTGATGTCCAGGTGCCATTATGTATAATCATTTAACAAAGCATTTACGTATTTATTTAATAAATACTGTTATTTACATAGTGTTGACCAGAGGATGGCCTAAAAGCAGTTCTACCCCCCCAAAATGTGAATTTTTTATCTGAAGATTAGAAAAGTGTCAGGTATTCATAATAAAAGGCAGAGTACATGCTACGTTAAAAGGAAGGTTAAACAGAGCATGCGAACCATCACGCCGAGTTGGGGACATCAGGGAAATCTTCCTGGAGGTCTCTTTATTCAAATAAAGATTCAAGAATGGCTAGCAGCCGGATAACTAGATAGGAAAAGAAAATAATTACTGTACAAATAATTTCCCTGACATATAATCACCCCTTGCTCAGGGCTAATTCAGCCTGAATTCCGGTTTCCAGACAACACAAGTGAAGAAACAGGAGCGCTCACCACACAAAGGAATGAAGCACAGGGTCTCGTGAGGGAACCTCAGGCAGTAGATGCTAGGCAGTGGCGAGCCGAGATGCTGAGTCTTCCCGACTCTACAGGAGGGGAGTTTGACGCGTTTGGGGAAAGAACTAAGTAGCCATAGTCATATCTACGTAATTTGACTGTAGGCTATGGAATGGATTCTGGTAAGATTCTATGGCCCAGCCCAGGTGAAGCGAGAGCCACACTGTGACTCAGTTCCCTTACAAACAAGATAAAAAAAGAAAGCCTTCTGGGTAGAAAATTTGAGAATCAGGGTATGTTTTGCTGCTGCTCACCCCCTCTGCCATTTCACGGAGTGGCTGCCCCCCCATCCCGTCCACTCCGAACGGATGACGTCCAGGCGAAGTCATGCCCTCATCAAGCTTGTAGCATCGAGGAGAAAGACGTCATTCAAAAACTGAGCTGCTGAGATCTGAGGCTAGTTTCTCATGCCTCCGTCCCACGGTCTCTGCTGGCTGACCTAGGGGAAGGTGATTAGAATTTGGACTGGCATGGAGGTTAGCAAAGAGAAGCATAGAAACAGGTAGGAGGTGGTATTTTATAAGCATAACATGGCGTAGATGGCTCTGATTCCATTCCTTCACGTTACAACCCCCGGCTCGAAGCCCCCCCAGGTTCCCATGAAATACGCAATATCATTTGGATACTACCATGTCATAGTTGAAAACTTAAAATCCTGTCATGTTTAGAAAAGAGATAAGCAAAGGGACAACGAAGCCCACAGTAATCAAAGAAAACTTGGGAAAAATTGAGAGGAATGATTTCTATATTCTTCCTTCAATTTTTACGACCTTCTGGTTTTTTATTTAATTAGTTTATTTTTTAATTTAAATAATTTTTATATGTGGTTTTACTGGACTGTATTTGATGTACAGCATTGTGTTAATTTAGGGTGCATGATGTTTGGATTTGATACATTTCTATATTGTGACGTGATCACCCCTATAGTGATAGTTGGCACTTCCATCACACACAGGATGATCCATTCTTTTGTCGTTGGAATAATCAAATTCTACTCTCTTAGCAAGTTGGAATATCATAACACAGTGTTGGTGCCTGTGTTCAGTGCCCTTTGAATGGGGTTTGTAGTTCTTCTTTACCACCAGCTGCAAGTGTGTGGCCTTAAACAACGTTTCTTATGTCCCCCATTCCCAGCCCCTAGCTCCCACCCTCTTACTCTCTGTGTTACCAGTTTGGCTCTTGAAAATTCCACATATAAGTGATAGGTCACAGTATTTGTCTTTTTCTGCCTGACTTATGTCCCTTAGTATAACACCCTCAAGGTCCATCCGTGTTGTCACCTATGTCAGGACCTCCTTCTTTCTCGTGGCTGATCAATATGCCGATGTCTCCAATCACCTGTTGGTGGACGCCAGGTTGCCCCACTCTGGGGGCTGCAGTGAGCAAGGCTGCAGCAAGCATGGGCGTGCAGACGCTTCTCGGATATCTCGTTTTCATTTCCTTCGGGCATATACCCAGAAGTGGGATTGCTGGGTAGTACTGCAGATCTATTTTTTATTTTTTTGAGGAACCTCCATCCTGTTTTCCGCTGCGGCCACACCAGTTCACATGCCCATCAACGGAGCGTGAGGGTTCCCTTTTTTCCATGTCCTCGCCGACACTCGTCATCCTTGTCCTCTCGACAGTAGCCGTTCTGATTTAGATTTGCATTCTCCTGCTGACGAGGGATGCGGAGCATCTTCTCACATGCCTATTAGCCATTTGTATGCCTTTTTTTGGCACAACTGTAGAGTGAGTTCTCCCTTCCATTTGTACATCTGTTGTTTTTTAATAGGGAGAGTTAGGGTACTGGCTTTATCAATATCAGCTGGCATCTTAATAGAAATGCAAATTCCTGAGCCCCAACGCAGGTGTAAATATTCTGACCTCTGCCGGTGGAGCCTGCGGATCTGCACTCTACGTGGAAACTTCTGGAGGTCTGTAATGCCACACGGAACTTTAGTGATCATCACCAGCAACAATATGACCTCCCTTCTCTAAATTCTCATGGCATTTTTGAGTTGTTTTCCACAATTATTACAACCCTTAACACGATCTACCTAGTCGCTAGTCTTTCTAGCCCTGTGTTTGCTCCCAGGAGCACGGAACTATCTTTGCACACTTGAACTTCCATTGCACGTGCCGCAGCTGTCTCATAGTGGAAATTAAAAACAGAAACAGAAACAGCACTTAGGGTGTGGTTCATTGATCTCCAGCACAGACAATGGAGAAGCAAAGCAGGGATTTGTTCAATGACACCAGCTATCCCGTAGGAACCTGGGAAGGCCTGGGAGGGCCTGGGAGGCAGGAAGCTGGCACTCCACCACAACCTGGAGATTTCTGAGAAAACTCTCAGCTTTGCACCTTAATGGCACCTGATGCTTTGAAGCAGGGGTTCTGGAACCTTCACCCCTGGAACACTGGTCATTTCAACAGTGCATTTGACAGATGGCAAATTCTGGGGCACATGACTGGCTCTTTGCTTTGCTCTCTTCAATGTTCAGGTCTTTCGGGCAGGGCTAGAGACAGAGGGACCCAGGTCATAGGCCTGCATTCGTGGGAGGGAGGCACACACTGGGTCAGGGCAGACCTCATAATGTGAGAAAATCTCTCAGTGAAATGCCTGGAGCAGCCATGGATGAACAATGCTAACTCTGTGGTTGAATATAAAATTCTTTTTCATCTAAGATGGTGATATTCTAGCGGCTTGAGTTTACGAGGACATAGAATGACAGATTTTAAGCTCTCGATCAGGATGTGATGGCCAGGCAATAAATACCACTGAACTGAGATTTAGTCCAAGTATTCTGTATCTGATACAACTCCCTTAAATTCTTTGGACTCTGGTGTTTTTCTCTGTGAAATGAAGGTCTTAAACTATACTGTCTGTAAGATCTCTTTTTGCTCCACGAATTCTGCCATTCATTGATTAATGCCTATCCAGGGGAGGATTTTAATGCAGTTTCAATGAAAAAAAAAAGATTCTTAGGCACACACATACGTTTGAGACCACCAGGCATGGATTAATACCCACTCCAGCTCAGCCTGTGTATTTTATTATAAATATAATTCATGAAAACATACAGGACACAAACACACACACACACACACACACACATACACACACAATGATAATAGGACAAGAAACTTGTCACTGAGGATTCTTCCCTAGGAAGCTGAATTTTGGCTATTTAAATGGATCACCGTCTCCCAGAACTATCACAAGCCTGGAGTGTGATTAATATTTTTAAAGCAATATTTCTCTTCTCTTTGAGACATTCCTCATTTCAAATTTCTGCCCTCCCCTCCCTTTCCAGCATCAACTGAAATCCCCTTTCCCGGTTCATCTATAAATGCATAACACAGCATGCGATTGGAGACCTCAGAGTCCAAGAGCTTTCTCCTTTTTCTTATTGGTGGTGGGCTCCCCTTTTGACCAATGTAATATTTCACATGATGCCAAATTGACAACATAAAATGGGCAAACATATTCCCTGTAACCTCCAATGAGGAAGATAAAAAGGGTGCCAATGCATAAAATGGCGTAGGAACAGCCACGTTTTAAAAGAAAATAAAAGACCGTGAGCATGAACGAAAACTTTTATAACAAATGGTTTATATATTTCTATTTTAGTATATATTTTTGCTATAGCCTTAGTTTCTAGAGTGAGTGTGTGCTTTATTGTCCCTGAAATAGGGGGAGGGTACAAAGCCCAGACGGAATTTTCTGCGATAGAATATATTAAGTAGAAATCATTAAATATTGATAATTCAATATTGGTGGAATGAAATATCAAAGAAGGAGACGACAGTCTCTAATGAAAGAATGGTACCTAATGAGATTCCTAGCGACTCATCTTCACTTTCTAGATAAAATACATTCATTTAAACTATCACTGCCACAATTTTCCAGCAGCTGGTTCTCCATTACATCTACGGCTATTTTCTTCCACTTAACCTGAGTAAGTGACTATTAGACTTCAGATCAATTTTGGGTGAAGTTTCTTCCCACACCAGCATGTCTAAGACCCTTCCAGCCCCCTCTACCTCATATCACATGACCAACTACTAACTCCTATGTCGCATGGCCTCATCTATGAGCTGATGACCTCTCTTATATTCCATTTTCTTCTTAAAAAATGATTTTATTTATTTTTAGAGAGAGGGGAGAGGAAGGAGAAAGAGAGAGAGAGAGAGAAACATCAATGTCTGGTTGCCTCTCTAGTGCCCCTGACTGGGGACCTGGACTGCAACCCAGCCATGTGCCCTGACTAGGAATTGAACCAGCAACCCTTTGATTCACAGGCCCGCACTCAATCCACTGAGCCACACCAGCGAGGGCTCCCGTTTTCTTCTTGAAGGCACTCTACAGTTTGCCTATCACTGATACCACGTAATTTGAAACATGGAGGTCTGGGACACCTGCTAATGCAGCTCTGTCCCTACTCATGCTTTTTTGCAGCTGTACCATTCAGATTATTGCTAAGCCCATTCTATCCTATGACTTGGTGTGTCCAGCAGCCAACTCCTAGTAGGCACGTCTGCACACATTTCCATATAGTGCTCTGTGCTCAAGCATAGAGTTTATGTTTAACAAAATGTACACAATTCTTTAAGGAGGACACCTGGAGTCTGTGTGTGATTCTCCCACTGGATCGTGTTTTTCTGCTTCACCTTGCATGTTTTGCTACCAATGACAACTCCAACGTCACAGAGTCTGGCAGGTGACATGGCCCAGGGGGCAGGGAGGCTCACCCTGAAGTGGGGACCTGCCACAGAAACCCCATGCAGTGCTGGCAGACTTCCACCAGCCATCCCGTGTATCAGTCGGATTCATTGTTCTTAGGCATGACCCAGAGGGACCTGAGGGTGGCTGGGCTCCTTTCTTTGTGGAAGGGGATGAAATATGCAGGGATCTGTCTTTGACTTTGCAGGGAACATGCTGGCACACCCTTGACTACTGGGTGTCTACAGAAGAAACTGAAGTCATAGGTCGTGGAATCTTCATAGGATTTGTCCCCCAACCCCCGAGAACATGTGTTTTTCCAAGGCTTCTAGCATCTTACCACCTCTAGTTCATCCTGTCTGATCACCATGGTGCCATAAGTTAGAAACTAATTGGTATGATATCTCATAAGATACCTGGGCCGTTAAGATCCCTTCAGACTGGTCCATGACAGAGGGTGGCAGGCTTAACATGGCCTTGAGTCGAAACTGGGAATGAGTGTCTTTCAGCCACGTGGGTGAACGTTCTTTCAGATTCTGTTTCCTAACGGGAATCTAAGAATAGCACATGTGCCAGATTAATTATTGCGTGGCGTCTACGGAAGATGGATGGCTTTGCCCTAGTGATGACTGTCTGTCAGTCTGGGTGCCCCGAGGTGTCTGTCGTAGTCTACACTTGTCGTCCGGGAGCCCTCAGGACTCAGGACTCAGTGGAGATATAAATGACAGAGATCTGGAAGGGACCACCACCTGCACGCTTTAGGCCTTTCATGGTGTGCTAATCTCCCCCATCCCTTCGGGAATACAATGTTGTTTTTAACTCCCTATCTTAGTCAACATGGGGGGCAGTTTCAGAGGCTCCCACGTGGCCTCACCCCCCTATGATAGTGCTTACCCCATCAGCCAAGGACCCACTATGGAGATTTCTTCAACCGACAGGTATAGCAAACCAAATTATATTCTGGACTGGTGAAATAACCAGTGGTGAGTCCTCTGTGAGCTGAGTTTTAACAAGAAGTCCCCTTAATACTTTTTCTCCTAAGCCTTAACTTCAATGGAGAGAGGGCATCATGAAGAGTCTGGATCTGCGGGGAGCAATCCCTTGAAACTTCTATTATCTCTTACCCAATGTTCAGTCGCTCTAGTAACGTCTACGTGACTTCAGAGAAAGAGCCGAGGGGATCATTACGTTGTATGCCTGCTGCAGTACCACAGGTCCTTTCTCCTAGGGACTTGACTACCTTTTTAGCCAATGGATTCTGGACTGAAAAATTGGCGAATATCTAGGAACTGAGCAAGAGATCGAGATTTGGGGGCAGCAACCACTGTTAGTATCCTGATTCCGAATTGGTACTCTTTCTCTGCTTATAGATACTTCCCAGGACATTTGCGGACTGTACCATCTGGCCTCATGATATACTAACAACAACAAAAAAATCTCTGTAATTCCTCGCAAGTCAGGGTTGCTCGGCTGCTCCTCCAACCTTTCAGGGTTGTGAGAGTAATTGTGGCCTCTGACCTTCAGAGGTTATGCATCAAAACCTGGCTTCTATTACTTTGGGGACCCTGTGCCTCCAATTGATTATCAGTGTAACCAGGCGTGTGACCACTTCTCCTATGGTCACCTGTAGCCTGGAGAAGACAGCCACCACTCAACATTTTAGCAATGCTGATGCGCCCCTCATTCACCATTTCTCATGGCCTTGGAGGATGGCTCATCCTCTGATACATCTGCTTCCCTCGCATAATAGATGCAATATAGTTACTCCAGATCTTTGGACACCAGATTCCCACCCGCCTCGGAACACAAACATCTGCATGACTGACTGCCTTGGTCAGAGTCTCGGGAGATCTGTAGCTACAGCTGTCAGATTCTGAGTCTGCTGCCCAGTGACAGCGGCTCATCCATGGCAGGAGGTGGCAGCCTCTTCGTAAGCTGTCAGAAGGCCCTCTGCCTCTTATCCTTCGCTGCCTCTACCACTTGGTTTTTTATTATCCTCCTGGGGGTTATCAACGCTGCTGACGAAGCTGGGCTGCTGATGTGAGCCCTGTCCTTTCTCTTAGTTTTGAATGCCTGACTACTGTGAACTGGAGCAGATGTTTATCCCTCCCGGGACACTTTCGGAGGTCCTCGTTTCAATGAAATATTTACAGCTGGGACCCAACCTTATGCTAGACACTGGGCACTGGGACAGTGAAGGGCTCTTGTCCCCAGGACAGCTGCTCGCTTTGAGATAGGCTTATCTCCAAGGAATCTGGTCTCAAAAATGACACTGCATCCAGCTCAGCCCTTTGAGGCGTCTGCAATGCATGGATTTCTCTGATTCTCTCATCTACCACAGATTTGGGAACTAAATCTCATGAGTATTATTACATTGATGGGAATGAGAGAATTTGGGTCCCCCTCATTCCGGCCTTCTTTACTCACCTTTGTTGCAAGGAAGATGGACAAGTCAGATGCTTTGTTTGGTTAATAATGCACTGATATTAGGCTACGAAATAAAGTCTTTAGAAGCAAGAAAAAAATTTGTTTTTAGAATGCTGGAAGACTTAAACCTCGTCATACTCGCCCTTCCAGACTCTGCAACGGTTACAGAGGAGGCGTCTGTAATGGATGGCCCTCTGACATCTGAAAATAGAGCAGTGACTCATTTTTTATCGTTTTTAAAAACACAGATACATTTTTCTTGATAGTGTTATAGTAATAATTAAGATCTTTTGTAGTTTTAAGTGCTCGTGTATTTATTTTAATAACTTTATTTGGAATCAAGTTGATTTCTTATATTTGTTCTTCATAGATGCATAATTAATGGAAACTTATGACTTAAAGTAACAAACGCTATCTCACTGTTTCCACAGGTCAGGAAGGTGGTGTGACTTAGCAGGGGGCCTCTGGATGCGGGTCTCTCAGCAGGTGTCCGTCAAACTGTCAGTTGTCTGCTTTCTCTGAGGTTCCACGAGGGAATGATCTGCTTCCTGTGTCATGTGGATGTTGGCAGGATTCAGTGCCTCAGGGTCAGCAGATCTGTAGTGTGAACCTCAGGGTGTAGGACTCAGAACCTATTTCTCCCTGGCTCTTGGCCAGAGTCTCAGCAACCTCTGTCCCATGAACCTCTACGGAGGACCTCACAGCAAAGCAGCCTGCCCTTCTGAGTGAACGAGCTGAAGAGTGAGTGAGGGATGAGCATCCCAATGGAAGCCACAGTCTTTTTATGACTGAATCTCTGAGGTGCCCTCCCCTTACTTCTGCTGTAAGCTGGTCATTATAAGAGAGTCAATATGTCTATGCCATGGTCAAGAGGGGGAGGATAACCCAAGGGGACAAAATCAAGTGGGAGGGATGATTGGGGGTCTGTCAGAGGCTGCCTACCACATTTCTCTCCTCCAACAATTTCCACAGAATATTTTTTTGTATTTTGATGATGATGTATTACACAGTACAAAGTGCATTATAATCACTGAGGACATTCTATGTTTCTCTATTATTTATGCTGCGGGCTATCGGTGTGACCTTAGCCAGATTAATCTGGGGGAGTGTCATTTCTCCTGGGAAATGTGGGGAGTGATGTAGGCCCTGCCCACACAATAAAGTCATAGTTACAATTTTTTCTTAGAGTGGCCCTCAGTATGGATTTAACATACACTTGTTAAAAAATATAAAAGAAGGTTATTAGTAATTACTTTCTTTATATGAAGTAATTAATTATTCACTAGCCTATAAAATAGTCCTGTCAATTTGCACATAAGAGTTCTTTTAGTCTAACTAAAGAGAAACAGAAACTTCATTAGTAAATACACACAACAGAATGTTTGAAAGTTATTATTTACCATTTTTATCATTTGCCATTTCAGTGGGAGCTCAGTAACGCTATATTTAGATGAAGTGATGAGTCAGTTCTGGCTGGTTCCTGCCCCATCCCTGCTGCTCTGAATTATAAAACCACGAGAACAGCGGACCAGGCAGGGCTGGCCCTCAGGGCTGTTCTCCCACGCCCATCTGTCCCCTCATGGCCAGCAGAGACCGCTGACCCGGGACGGTGACTGCTCAATCTCTCCCTGCTTTATCTGTAACAGGATGGGGGTGGTCTAAGTGGTGGGACGGATTGCTCTGAGGTCCTGTCCATTTCCTGGAAAGCTATTATGGGCTGCACCTATTTTCACAGAGAACATTTCCTAAAGATATTCCCTATGAGAGAAATTCTTAACAATGAGTCCTTGTAATATGGACTGCCTGTCAGGGTTTGCCTTTGTCTATTTAAGCAATTACCATACTATATTGATACATTATTGGATATTTCAGCAATGACAAGAAACAAGTCTAGTTGAGTAGCCTGTGTATATCATCAATTTTATTTTTTTAATGTTAATAATACTTTAAACCCATGGATAATCTAAAAGTGCTAAGATTTACAGATATATTTTTATTAGATTTCATATGCTATTTTAAAATATTCTATGATAAATTTCTTTGATGCTTACATGATGGTACAATAAAACCGTTTTATACAAGGTGGGGCAAAAGTACGTTTACAATTGTTTGTATGGAAAATAATACAACAATTAACGAGTAATAATACGAGAATAAACTCTGTTTCACTCACTCACAGCGGCAAACTCACCTTTTACCCCACTCTGGATATCAGAAGGTCAAATACATCCCAGTTCTCTCTGTATTTTTAAATAATCTCTTCATTTTGTTTCAGGAAAAGAAAAATACCTTCACTAAGACTGAAATCTTGTTACGGAGGTCATTTTGTTTTGTAGCAGAAATGGTTTGGTGGTAGAAATCGTAGAAATTAGGTTTTTATATTGTGCTTTCCATGTGTGATTTTTTTGTGTGTGCTTCTGTAAATGTGCTGTGATTCCATTACCGATGTGATCCAGAGGCATCTCTGGCAACGTCCTATGGGGCAAATATAGAGAATAATATAATCTGACACTTAAATAACCATAAATGACTAAATAAATGGCCAAGTCACTGGGGGAAGGAGAAGGTCACAGACTACATCCCAGCCAGAGGAGAGGAATGCATTATGCCTTGGAGGATTCAGCTGTGTTCAGGAGGCAGCGCAATCCTGGCGGTAACGTTTTGACAGAGGACAAAGAAAGGTTTAATTAACTCAATAGTTAACCTTAAAAGTTTAAAAGAATCTACAACTGGACAAATACATATATTGAGTCCATTGTTTCTTTACAGCAAGGGTTCTTCATTTGTGTAACAAATAGGCGGTGCCAACTGCATGACAGGATTTCATGGGGTTTGTGGTCTAACTGGAGAAATTGAGATGAACAAAACCATTAAGCAAATAATTGCACAATTACAGACGCAGATATATGCTGTGTCACGAGAGCACTGAAGAGGGGAACTTGAGTCAGTGTCAGGCGGTCAGGAAAGATACCTAAAGAAGTAATTCTAGCTAAAAGCTGAGCATTGAAGTCACTTATCAGCTAGTCATCATAGGAGGGGAGGGAAGAGAGAAGATCTGAACAGAGACAAAGTAGGGGCCTAGGCCTTCGGTAAACGGCTGTTTAGTAGTGAAGAGAAACTAGTGTGGTTAGTCAGGGGGAAAGAAGAAAACTAAAAGTAGACAAGTAGGTTTGGGGTAATAAGTTTAGAGGGCCAAAGATTTGGAAATACTTTAGTGCTTGATCTTCTCAAATATAATTACAAAATCTACCAATCCATAGATAAAAGATTAACAAACACCAAATTCTTTGGGGGAGAACAGGTTGATACATTTTCTGAAATATAAGATTATTTGAAAAATTATTTTTGGTGCCAATGGTTTATGATTTCTTGAGAACAAGCTACCTAATGGGGATTCCAACACTGGATGGGGCCCTGATCCTGCAAGGCATTGTGCGCCATGTTAAATATTTCTATCTTTGTAAAAAAAAAAAAAAGTTACAACTCTAGTTTGGAGAGAGGATGGGGGTGTGTGGCAAGTCCAAATTGGAGGTCATGGAGAAACACATTCCAAAAACGTATGTCAAAAGGAGTGTGTGAGAAAAACAAAAGACTTGATACACCATCAGAAGGTCAAATTAAAATGGAAAGATTTGTAGTTTCTAATGTTCTTGCCCACATGAATTATATTTATTGAGATTCTGAACGCTGGAGAAGAGTCAGAAATATTTTGGGGGGCGAGCTGTGATTATAGGTCCATGCTTTATTTTGCAGCCACCTTGATAAACTCAGGTTGAAGCATTTGACAGCTGCACACAGAGGCCTGCCGTCAGAGGAGGGCTCTGGGCTAGGAACATTGTTCTAGGGATCGCTGACTTGAACAGAAAATGCTGCCTGCGGGAATTACGATGTTCACTCTTCAAGTAGCTGAAGGGAATCTGAAAAGGAGGTGGGAAGCAGGAGGCAGAAAGGTCTGAGTAAAATCAGCAGAGGCGATGAAAGAGAAACCCAAGTACGAGAACGATATAAGGAGACTGAACTCAAGGTAGCGCGTTCATCTTCCAACAGAGGGCGCTTTGGCAGGAGAGCGGCCCATCTCTGCAAACCCAAATCCATGCATTTAAGCGTCTGTGGTTGTATAATTATGTTCATCCGATTTGTTCAAAGAGATTTAACGGGATTTAATCCTTTTGTAGTCTTTTTAAATTTAATTACTGATTATTGATTGCCTATTATGAAACGGGAGGGAGGGTAGGAAGGAGAGAGAGAAGGAAGGGGAAAGGGAGAGAGCAAATGTGTTGTTGGTAGGGGAATATAGACAGTCAACAGTCAGTGCGCTAGGGAAGAAAATGTCTCAGCCTGGTGTTCAGGGGAAATCTTTTGCTATGGCGAGGCTTGAGCAGAGGGAAAGGGATGAAGGTACCTTGAGGCTGGAGGGGACTTAGTTTGTCAATGAGCCTAGAAAGATAACAGACATTAGATAACTGGTGTTGGACTATGACTGGCCTTTAAGTCATGAAAAGGAGGATGTTTTGCTTTATCTTGAGTGAGATAAGAGAACGTTAGAATTTCCTGGCAGAGACACTACATGACTTGACTTCTGTTTTCAAGGGAAGATCGAGCTCACTTTGGCTGCTGTGAAGAGAACAGAGAGAAGCTTGACTAGGAAGAGAAGCTAAGAGACCATAAGAGTAATCCAGTGTCTCAAAAATGACGGTTAGACTAAGGTTTCAGAAGTGACTATAATGAAGGGAATTGTGGCCCATAAAGTGGACAAATCTGTTGAACAAGCTTACGAATAGGAGGGTGAGGAGTGGGGAGGTAGATGTGGAAGAAGGGTAAGGTCAGAAGCATGTGCATGCACACGCCTTACTTGGGAGTATATCGATTCAGCATGTGACTAGCACATGTTGTCTATAGATGGGAACGATCCGAGAGGAATTTTAGAAAAAAGCAGGAGGAAAAAACTGCTGGAGTGATATACTTGAGCAGCGGGCCTTTTAAAAGTATCAATTAAGTGATGACTACGTGCCAGACGCAGTTTGAGGAGAGTAAAACGATAAACACACAAAGCCCCATTCTTACAGAGCTTGGTGCTAATGACTGCGGAGCGACAGTAAACGGACCAAGTGACCAAGCATCGTGTCGGAGGGTGACAAGGGCTAAGGACAAAGCTCCAGCTGGGAAGCGGGATGGAAACAGGCTGGGATGGGCCATGGTGTCAAATGGGGGAGTCCTGAGAATGTGTCTGCCAAAGACACAAAGGACGGAGGCAGGTCTGTCACGTGTGACAAGCACATTCTGAACGCCATGGCAGCCATTGGGGTCCTCTAGCAGGTTATCGCTGAGCTGAAGGTTTCTCTGAACACTAAGCAGATTCTGACTCCACTGCTGAAAGCAGGACCTCCATTAACAGCATCCTGTTACGCGGTGGGATTGCTTGGGCAAATCGGAAACTTAGCTTTCTATTTTCCGAAGGCCTTGCTCATGACGGCTTAACATTCTGTATGAACACAGAACGAAGAGCACGCACACATATCGCTCTCACTTTGCAAAATCCGAGGGTGTAATATACATGTACCCAGTAGGAGTGAAAACAAGGAAAACTTTGTCTTCCCTGATATTACTACCTTCTCAGTGTCTACCACCAAAAAAACATTTTTTATACTGGCTTCGGAGTACTCTAAACTTGAACCTGTCTCCAGGGGCAACTGCCTTAAATTACATCCTTTCCGTAGTTACATCTTTAGTAGTGACCTCTTTGTGATCGATCCATCAGCCTATGTAGAGTGAAAAACACTTATAAAAAAGACTTATTTAGTAATTTTACGAACATACATCTTTGGATCTTGATAGTCCACAAGATTTTGACAACATACAATTCCTTTAAAGCCAAGTGAATTCATTTTATTAATGTGATTATGTGGTATCATTTTAGTCATATAAAAATTTAATTTTCCAAATTAATTCATTGGGGTGATATGTTTACCTAGTAAAAAGTATAACATATACAGGTGTTCAATAAGTGATAGCTATATTAATATTATCTTAGCATGTCAAAGCATAATACTAGTCAAATATAATATAGTCATTTGTAAAGATACGGAAATCTCTAAATGAACTTAGTAGGATGAATATGATTTTTCAATATGTTTGAAACCATAAAATTTACTCTCAATCATGTACACCTTGACAGTTGCATAGATATAGAGAAATTCCAAATATAAAAATACAAAGTAAAGGAACTATTAATACACTATTTGGAATAATGCCAAGTTCATTCATATTTTATTTGTCTCAAAATTAGCTGTCTCCTCTTTATCACAGTTTGGGAAGCTATGTTTAGTTTTGCGCCATACATGAATTCTGGCACAGAACTATTGCCAAAATACTCATTTTTTTTTTTCCATTGGCTTACTGCCCAGGATAATCAGGTGTTACAAATCTGAAAAATAGTATCATTATCCAGAGTTCTAAGACTGCTATTAAATTCAGTGTTTTTCAAATAAAAAAATTTCACTTTTTAATTTTGCTCCCGATTTAGTTAATAAGTCAATCATTTTTATGTCAGAGTGATCCAGTACGTAGGTGAGTTTAAAGCGTGTGGTGTCTCCATGACTTGTTTGCACAAATACTTGCCACACCGGACTCAGCTCTCCAAGAGGGTGAGTGGCTGGTGGAGCCGGCCTCGAGTGGGTGCTCTGCCCTTGGCGCTATTATAATACAGAGAGGAATGTCCCACCCCTGACCAAGGGTAAGTAGTCCACTGAAATACAGCTGAGTTCAAAGTCACTTTGATATTCTCCTATTCACCTGGAATTTTAAAACCAGAGAGCCTTTTAGCTAGTGTATTTCACTGGACAGAATGGATATGGATGCAATGAACTTAAGTTCTACAAATCCCAGGAAAAATTCAGAGTGAAATGTGAATATTTTATGCTGCATTACTATGCATTTCTCACTCACATCCATACCATTTTTCCTCTCGTTCGACAACAATAAACTTACCGTATTTTTCGGACTATAAGATGTACTCTCCCCCAAATTTGGGAGGAAAATGGGGGTGTGGGGGTGGACAGGGTCACAGGAGGCACTTTCCTGATTAATTATAGCATTTACTACATGCACACACACCACCACCTGAAATGAAGGTCTTGCTTTCTCCAGGAAAGCTCCTTGTGCTAAACCAAGTGTCTCTGTGGGCTCAAGGCTCAGAGTGCCAGTTGTCACACTGTGCGATGGTGTCGTGCATGTAACAGACATAAGGACAAGAAGGGGACAGCACTGTCCTGCAGGTAAAGCCATTATGTTATTGACAGATAGTAATCTGAGAATACTGGAGTGCATTTGGATATGTTTCCAGAGCAAGAGCGGAGCATGTGAGGTATAGTATGATAAATACGTTCATTGCGTTTGCAAAATTGTGCAGGACCAGGAATATACTACTCTACTCAGGAATTCAAACAGGTTTAAAAAATTGATTCAGATGAAAATATATGGGTAATGAAAATTAATTCCTACCCTGCGTCTAGATTCCTAATAAAAATGATCTCTCGGCGTTTATTGTATTCATTAATTTCCCTAACTCTGTATTAAATTTACCATCATTATATTTCTAGCCTGCTTAGGGGAGTGTAGAAAAAAAAATCGCCAATCTAAGATTAAGGTAAATTCTAAACTGCTCAGCTTCTATCTGCACGTACTCTGCTTTTGCACAGACTCCTGTCTGTGACTGTCACATCAGTAGGTACTAGAAAGCAAAACAAAACAAAATACATGTCGGCAATGCTGCATGAAATTTGGTTTATTGTCTTTCAAAATGATACTTTGTATTTTCTTTGATTTTGTGGCCTTGGACTCAGTCTTCATGGCTGTACTTCTCTAACCCTACATCTGAGAAGGTGGGAAATTCTGTTGGCTGTACTCAAAATATAACTGATCATCTCCCACTAACCACCATCATCTCTGACCTGGATCATTGGAATTGCCTCTTAAAAGGTCTGAGAAAACTTGGCCTTGTCCCCCAGGGAGGTGGGGGGTGGGGAATCACCCCTCCCCACTGAGAATCACAGATTGAGGGGAACCTAGAAGTTATCCCAGCGTCTAGTCACCATGTTCTCGAATTCACTTTAATTTCCAGTTACTTTATATAATGCGTAACTGGCTGGCCATTATCTCTGCCAATAAGGCCGTGGATGTTTGGTAAACTATATTTTTCACTGAAGAGGAAAGACAGAAGTAAACCTTGTCTACGTTATGAGGCAATGGACAAAGAATGTTGTCTTTAGAATACCATGGAGACTGATCATATACAATCAAAAATTATTACTGAACCTTTACTATAACGTGAACATTTTTACTGAGCATTGAAAATGTGCCTCCACGGAGAAAGCACGATTATAAAGACAATTAAAAACTGGGTTCTACAAGACAATCTTTTCACAGAAACGCTTTATGAGAAACACTTGTAGTCAGACATCGTCGTGTGACAAACAGCCATTGACTTGCAATACACATCTGTGTCACTCACACATCCGCAACTTGGTTGGGTTGGGCAGGGCACTTTGCTGACCAGACCAAGAAGGGCTCAGCTGATGATCGGGAGTGGACAACTGCACTGTGGTCAGCTGCAGGCCAGGCAGGCAGCTTGGCTGAACTTAGCTAGACCACCTCACCTGTCTGGGACCACGGCTAGGACAACCAGACCAAGTTGACCCTGCTGCACAAAATCTTGGTTTTTCCAAACTGTTAGCTTGGTTCGTTCTCCTGGCAAATGCTGAGGTTGAAGAGGGTGAAATCCCACAAAGCCTCTGGAGTCTCAAGTGAAGCTCAAGTTCATAAATGCCACAACATCAGACTGTTGTGTTCTTCTAGCCAAGGGAAGTCACAGGGCAGTTCGGATTGGGGCTTGACAAAGAGGGCTCCCCCTAGCGGTGGGAGGGCCTTAAAGTTCCTTCGCAGAAGAATATACAGGGAATAGGAAGACCATAATGGTGCTGTTAGTATGTACAACATGGATATTTTTTAAATGTTTGAAAATGCCCATCTACATTCCTCTTCCTCCGAGTCCTTAGGGTTCCATTGAATCCCCTTAAGAGCAATATCAACCCAGTGTTGTTCGAACTGGTGGACACTGGACATCCCGCTTTACTTTGATATTTGGCGACATATGTACTCAGCATAGCAGAGCCCAATAGCCAAAAAAATCAGAAAAACTTCAACTTTGTTTGGAAGTCATAAGGGATCTTCTCAGATATTTATACAGTTATATAAGGCATATTTTAGAAAGTAAATTTGAGTAATATTTACATATTAAGCAAGTATGTCCACTTTGAATAATAAATGTTTATTCAAAAACAATTATCAATGTAGCATAAAAGGAGAAAGTCTAGGATCACTCCTGAGAAAATAACTTTAATTACTTTTCATAACTTAATATTTGCTTTTTGAGGGATTATCAGCCTCTTCAAACATCTGGCATTTGTGTTCCTGTAAAGAGTTCTTGTTTGGGTATTAACTAATTAGACTTGAACGCTTCTAATATCTTTCACTAGTACTTGGAAAACAACTTGAAAGAAAAAAGTACTTGACAATTAAGTACATAGAACACTTTAAACATTGATTTGTAAACCTATGAAACCAGTCTTTCCATAAAGACACAAGGTTTTCAAAGTCCTTCATATTTAAACATTCAAAAAGTTTAATGTTTCTTCATTTAAATTCTACACAAAATTTGAAAGTTGAATACCATGAATGAGGAGAAAAGTTCATGACCTTGTCCTCAATTCAGGTGTTCTATACAATAGGTACAAGGGGCCCCTGTGTTTCCTGGCAGTGTATCAAAACGTTCATACATCTGAGTTGACTTAATTATAAAAGTATAATATATACTATGTAAATGTAATAATGCCATAAAGTAAATCAATACAAACGTGTTATAAATATATACTTAAGATTTTGAACATTTGGAAATAAAGAGTAAAACATACCACTATTACATATTGCTATATAGTGTTAGTATAAAATATTTTAACTATTTTTCCATGCTCTTCTCTGCCTTTTACTATTTCTACAATATGGTTGTGTTTATTTCACAGTCAGAAAGAAATAACAAGTTAATTACTTGGCAAAGGAAACAAATCAATAAATGCCCTTTCCACCTGTGTGGGACCTGCACCGCAGCTTGCGTCTCTCCCTCCTTCTGTGGCTGGCTTTCCTCTCTGCCTTTATGATGACTTCTGTCACCATTCAGAAGCTATGAAATTCCCTCTGAAAACTAAAAATGGAACTGCCTTTTGACCCAGCAATTCCACTGCTGGGATTATACCCTAAGAACCCTGAAACACCAATTCAGAAGAACCTATGCACCCCCAATGTTCATAGCAGCACAATTTTACAATGGCAAAGTGCTGGAAACAGCCTAAGTTCCCATCAGTAAGAGTGGATCAAAAAACTACGGCACATTTGCACAATGGAATTCTACACAGCAGAAAGAAAGAAGGAGCTTCTCCCCTTCGTGACAGCATGGATGGAACTGGAGAGCATTATGCTAAGTGAAATAAGCCGGGCAGTGAAAGACAAATACCATATGATCTCACCTATAAGTGGAACCCGATCAACAAAACAAACAAGTAAGCAAAATATAACCAGAGACATGGGAATAGAGAACAAACTGGCAGTAACCAGAGGGGAGGGGGGGCAGGGGGATAATAGGGGAAAGAAGGGGAAGGGTTAAGTCAAGGAACAGGTACAAAGGACCCTTGGACAAGGACAATGGGGTGAGGATTGGCTTTGGGAGCAGAAGTTGGATGGGGCGGGTAAGAACAACCAGGGAAAATGGAGACAGCTATAACTGAACAACAACAAAAATAAATAATTAAAAACAACAACAACAGATGACGTCTGCAATAACCATGCAAGTCTAGCTCTACTTGCAATCTTCTATTAGGAGGGCCCAATCTGACATAAAATATCACGTTAGTCAGTAATCCAGGTGGAACTGGGATAGACACCTAGCTTCAATCCTTCTCTCACCAGACCATAGTGTAGCTAGCTTAATTTCACTGGAGTGAATGGCTGATTGAGATCAGTCATACATGTTCAGATACAACAGGGTCAAGATCAGCCAAGTTTAAATTATTAGTATTTATAAGCCGAAATTATGCCCCACTCATGTATGCATGCCCAAATATACACAGAGGACTTAGGGAACAACATAAATATCGTAACTGAATTTTTCCAATTATCTGACCATTTTAAAGGTCTTAAATGAAAAGAATCATCAACATATATGTGTTTAGAATTGAGAAATTCAGTGATGGATATGGTTTCGTCTGGCATGATACAATACCAGATAAATGCCATTGAAACCATTTATTTCTCAAAAAGAATGTTTTTGGTTCCTGTTCACCACAATCCTGAAGCTCCTTCCTTTATCCTGGCTGTACCGTCATTGAGAACACCAAACCCATACCATCTTTACATGACAGGATCTTAAAGAAAGTGTGACAAAACAAAAAAAAAAATACAAAAAACTTCAGGTATAGGGAGGGGAGGAAGGTCAGTACTGTGTTTCCTTACATCTCCAGAAAAAAAAAAAAATCTTAAGATATCCCTGATTATTCTTACTTAGACAGTATATCGTTTCTGAACCGACTGCTGTGTCCTGAGGCCTGCCTTCCGAGATGGAGAATTCCATTTTTTTCTGCGCAGGCCTAGGGCTGGGGTGAGCCCATCTGAGTGGGGGTCAGGGCGGGGGCAGGATTGGGATAGCTGTGAGATAGCGTAGCTTTCAAAAGGACCCCCAGTGGGATAGGCCAAAAGTCCTCTTCCACCTAACCACCTTTTAGAACCTCCCCTTCTACTTTTAAATGTTGCTCTTAAATATAAGTCAGAAGAAGGAAAATACAAACCCATGACTGAGTGAAATGAATTGCTCTTAACTGTTTTCTTGGTTACAATGACTCCGGCCTATTTAAATTACTGCTTGTACAAATTGAGAACTTGCTCAAAGGCCATCCTTGTCTGCAGTTTCTGACGGTGGGGGGTCGGGGTCATTTTCCACTTGCAGTTCTGGGTGTATCCTTCCGCCCTGTGATGCAAACCAAATGTGACTCACAGGGAGCGGGCTGATGCCTCTGGGGGCGGGTGGAGGGATTGAGCAAAAAAGAAAAGAAGAGAGAGAGAGAGACCTCATCCTGAACACTGACAACAGTGTGGTGGTTGTGGGGGTGGAGAGAATGGGTACAGGTGGAAGAAGGTATAGGGGGCATAAATGGAAATGGAAAAAATACGATAAAATAGTTCTAAATGTGCCTGAATGCACGCACACGACACAGATAAATGGACATAGGGTTTTTCACCGAGAGTATTCATGCCCATATTACAGAACACATGTGAGAAATGACTCATAAAATAGGTACCGATTAATCAGAACTGGGGTTTAATTTAGACATTATTTTAAGCCTATACATGTTGATTTTTTAAAAACCAAAACAAAGTATAGACTTGCAAAATAATGCTGCATTTGAACTTGTTTAAATTGTACTGTCTCTCTTAGAACAAAGCCATGATTATTACCATCTAATATAGGTTTTATAGAGCATTCTGAAAAACAGATTCAATTTACACTCCATTTTATAAATGTTCTCTGTTACCTACAAACAAGGCCTTTGATTAGCTGAAAATAATGTACAGATAGTTGCAAGAGCGACTGAATTCTCCAGGTTTCGTTTCTTACTTTCAAAGGAAAGCGTGTTTTTAAATGCCTAATAAAGCTTTTTAAATGTGTAGTCACAGATGTTATTTCCAAAGCCTGACTTTAATTTCTGCCTGATGTGAGAAATTGTATTTTTTTAATGCAGAGGCACATCAAGAGAACAAACTATGCAAATATAAGACAGAGATTACTGTGGATACCAGTGACATGACAGAAAATGGGGTTTTCAGTGATTGAAAAGCGAACTGGCAATGCTAAAAAAAGAAAGCATTGGATGACAATTCCCAGCAGGTGCAAACATAGTGACCTTGATGTACCCCTCACTGGATCGGCTTTGGCTTCTGATGTCCTTTCAATGAAGGACAAGCAAGATCTGAATGATAATAGGGATGGACATGAATACTGTTGGTGACAAAACCCAGTGTAACTATAAAGATAAATATAAAATCTGTTATATAATGTTGCAGATATACCCAAAATGTACCTCCAAGTGAGAAAGTTGAACTATATCTATGAGGAATCATGGAGAATCATGGAACTGTGTACCTGAATAGCAAATGATTTTTCAACTATTATATGTAAATAAGTTCCTCATTACTAAGACACATCAAAACACCCATTGGCTAACACAAATTACAGATAAAAGACATCCTACTGTGAGAAGAACTTAATGTTATATTCTTTCAATTTATGATTTCAGCAAGGTAGTGCATTTAACACATCAGTGCAAATACATATAGAGGGTGCCAAGTAAATATTAGCTTTTTTTTTTCTTATGGAAAAAAAATCCCCAGAAAGTGACAGTGTTTCAAAGAATGTTAATCATCGGCCTGGCTGGTGTAGCTCAGTGGATTGAGCGTGGGCTGGGAACCAGAGGGTCCCGGTTTGATTCCCCGTCAGGGCACATGCCTGGGTTGCAGGCCAGGTCCCCGTGAGGGCCATGTGAGAGGCAACCATACATTGCTGTTTCTCTCCCTCTCTGTCTCCCTCCCCTCCCTTCTCCCTAAAAATAAATAAAAAATCTTAAAAAAAAAAGTTTAAAAAAAAAAAAGAATGTTAATCATCTAGAAAACTGGAATTAGCATTCGACTGTGTTGGAATATACTTAAGAGCCAAGCTGCTGGGCCATACGGTGGGCATATGCTGAGCTTCAGTTGATACCACCAAAGCTTCTTTTTAAGTTATTGTACCAACTCACAGGCCAACTAGTAACATATGACTTCTGCCAGCTCTGCATTCTCGCCAACACTTGATATTGTCAGTCACTCTGACTTTAGACATTCTGTTGGATTTTTTGTTTTTTCTCATTATGGTTCTAACTTGCATCACTCTGATGATAAATTATTGTGAGATGTTTTCTACATGGTTGTGTGCTCTTTGATTATTCCTTTTGTAAAGTGCCTGTCAAATATTTCATCTACTTCTAAATTAAGTTGTCTGAGATTTTCCTATTGATTCATTGTTGTTTTGTATACCTTGGATATAAATTTGTTGTTAGGTGTAAGTATTGACAATACCTTCTCCAAGTCTGTGGCTTGATTTCAATGAAACTCAGTTTATCAAATTTTCATTTGATGGGTACCGGTGGCTCCCTAAACCTCGGGTGTTCTCCTCGTTTGTCTGAACAGATTGGGGTCTGCTCGATACTCTAGGGGGGCTCTCAGTAGATCTTTGGAGTTATCTTTCTCTGCAGCTCTCTTCTTTCCATTACTCTGAGCCGAGGACTTCGGTCAGCTCTGTGTAGATGCCTTGGTCTCTTCAACCCTCAGCTCCATCTTTGTGATTCAAGGAGTTCACTGGGCTATGAATGGGTTCCTCCTTCACACGTGGTGGCCTGGAAACTCTCCCAAGGCTGGGACAATTATAGACATCACCTAGATTGTTCCTTTCAAAGATCACTGCTTTCATGCTTGATGTTGAAAATCAATGTTTTACATATTTTGGCCCTGCTTTTGGTGGGAGAATAAATCCAGTCTCTGTTTTTCCTTCTTGGTCCAAAGCAGAAGTAGAAGAAACAGAAATCATTCTCTCTGTCTCTCTCTCTCTCTCTCCTGTTTCTCTTTGTCTTTCTGAAACAAAGGAGGGAAATGAGGAAGGGGACTCTCCTTGATTTAGGAAAATACAGAGGCTTTGTGTTTGTGTGTGTGAGAGAGAGACAGAGATGTTGCTCCAATTTTATTAAAATTAACTCTTTCCTTTTTGAAGTTAATTGGTAACTATTGCTTCTGACTTATTTTTAAAGCATTAGAAATAAAAAGATACACACTTTAAACATAGATAGATAGATAGATAGATAGATAGATAAATGAGGTCTGCCCAGAAGATACCCAGCCATGTGATCTGAAAAATAGAGATTTATTGAAGAAGAGATAACATACAAGAAACCCTGTACACAGGACAATGACGCCTCAGTCCCCTTCAAAGTAGGCACCTTAGGACCTCACATAGTTCTCCCAATCGCCATCAACTACTCTGTCGTATTTTCTTGAATCTCATCAATGGTCTGAAATCTCTTCCCTTTCAAAGGTGATTTTAGTTTTGGAAAAAGCCAGAAGTCTCAGGGCACCAAATCTGGGTTATGTGGGGACTGAGTCACCTGGGTGATTTGACGTTTGGCCAAAACACTCTGCATGAGATGTGATGCAGGCTTGGGAAAGCTGTGCTGATGAGCTGCCAACCACCAGTTGCCATAGCTCCAGCCTTCTGAATCATCTGAATAGTTTCCACAGAGGAATGTTCAAGCTTAATGCAAAATTGGATGCAGATTCACTGCTCTACTCACTCAGTCATTTTGAATGCAACAGCATTCAAACACACAAGTGACCCACAAGTACACGTGCTCACTCAATGGTGTCTGCCGCCCCCAATAACTGGTACAGTGTTGTCATTGTTCACGCATGCACATTCAGTCCACTCTCCTTGGCTGCCAGGTTACACAGATGTCGTGCAAACTGTTCTCATTATATTAACAATGGCTGGACTTTTTCCAGACAGACCTTCATATACCCTATGCACACAAATATGTAAAATGCATATGTATGTGATGTACACACACACATATACACATATGAATAATCATCACATATACTCGTATTTCTAGGCTTGCACATCCTGTGGGTAAAGATGTAGACACTGAAGATATGTGTCATTGTGGAACAAATGGGAGGGATGGGGGGATGGAGAAAAACGACCTCAAATTGGAGCCCCCATATTTCCTACTTCTAAGGGACAGGGCCGCTTCAGTGTGGGTGTGGAGGTGCTCAAAGCGAACGCCTTCGATGGGTGGGAAGGACTTCAGCCCCTCTCCCTGCCCGGAGTTCTACACCTGCCATAGAAAAGCCTTCTGGAACTCTTCTTATTTGGTATTTTGCATTTTTTTCCAGTTAAATCTTACACACAAGCAGCAAATAATTACTTTTTGTGGCGATAAATTGGTTACATTTTTTTTTCTGATTACTATCCTGTAGGTCTCTATGGGCTTGCATTTCAAATTTGCCTTTAAAATCTGACCTTCGATTCCGACGTATTTCCTAGGATCCTTCTACATAAATTCTCTGCCAGAGAGAGTGGAGCCTTTTGGCTACTGCTTCCCTGGTTATGGAAGACATATTTATTTTTTAACCCTTAACTTAAGTACAGCCTGCTCTATGAAGTCTGTCTAGATTAATCTTTGTGTGATCGCCATAACATCTGGGAGATACTTGTTTTATAAATAAAAATACATAAAATTTGATCAAGCTAAAGAGAAAGAAACACTATTTCTTATTAGGTAGTATTTGTGTATAAACTTAGAGTAGAAAGAGATGAGTCTTTTTTAAAAATTGCCTTGACAAGCTTATCGTCACATGGAACTGAGCATTTAAAACCTGGGGGTAAATGAACTGATGTCTACACTTCAATGAGAATGCTAAAGTTGTTGTTCCTGAGATTAGAAGGAAGTGATTTGTCCTAGAGAATGAGGACCCGGTTTGCTGACACTGCATGGTAGAGACGGCAGGGGACAGAGGACAGTTGGAGAATGGAGGTCCTTCTGCCACATTCTGTGTTTGGAGGGGGAGGGATGTGCCTAGAAAGGGTTTGGAGGCGGCCACACCAGGGTGTGTCGTGCTGAGCTACACTGTCCACAGTCGGATGTCATGACCAATTCCCTATTATTTATACCCACCAGTACGTAAACATACAAGATGTGTGTTCAGATTCTCCTGAGAAACTATGCTTGTTGAGATATATTTTATTTGAGAAGAAGATAAAGTCTGTTTTTTGCTGGAGGGGACATGGGTCTCAGTCTTTATCCTGGTGAGATATATCTCTATTGTGGTATAAAAATACTGCTTACATCTACCGGTGACAGAACCCGTATCCATAACTGAAGGAGATGCCAGATTGAAGAAAATGTTTCTCTTTAAGACCCAATTAAGGCTACAATTCCCTGAGATATCTAGCTGCTGGAAGGAAGGTCAAAGTGATATAAAGGAGGGAGACTAGGAAGGGGATTCTCCTTGATTTAGGGAAATAATGGAGGCCGTGTGTGTGTGTGTGTGTGTGTGTGTGTGTGTGTGTGTGTGAGAGAGAGAGAGAGAGAGAGAGAGAGAGAGAGAGAGAGGGGAAGAGAGAGAGGTAGCTCAAATTCTATTAGATATTAATTTTTTCCTTTTGAAGTTAATTGGTAAATATCACTTCTGACTTATTTTCAAAGCATTAGGAATTGGAAGATACACATATTAAATATAGAAATGAGAGATAAACAGGTAGATAGATGATATATAGATAAACAGACACATTCATGATAAAAACGAGTTGGCTGTAGAGTCCACAAATCAGCTACCTCTGAGTGACCCTCCCAGACAAAATGGACAATAATCACACCGTGGAGAACAGCAGAAATGGTAGGAAACGGTGTATTCTTTGAATCCCCAGTGTCACTGGAGAAATAAGTTATCCTTCACTTCCTTTATCTTGACAAAATGTATGCATTCCCGGCTGCCACTGTAGATTTAAACACTAGAGCTTCCTGCTGGTTAGTTTAATTTTTTTTAACTTTTAACTTTTTTAGTATTCGTTCTTTTTTCTTACTGTTGGAACGTACTCGCCTCGGAGCAGTGATTTTTTTACTCTGAAGAAGTATGTTCTTCTGCGATGCGTTCAAGGTCACTTTCCCCCCACCCGTGCCTGCTGTACATAGACAGAGTCATAAAACAGGTAATACTCTGCCTCGATTGAGGTGCACAGCTCATTTCTGCTGAACATCTGTGCAGTGTGAGTATCCATATTACACCCTGAACACCAATTTTTTGGTAATATTATCGACTTTGCCTCTTTGCATTTCTATTTACATTGCTATGGCTCGCCTGGGATGCGCTGTCGTGGAGGCATGCATAATTTTTAATGATCTAAAATGTAGGAAAAACCATGCCGCTATCAGGAAAATGTCGGTTTTTAAGCCATACTATTTCTAATAAGAAACAACTTAGAGGGGCATTAAATATTAGAGAATAAGTTGCTTCCTTCTTTAGAGAGTGACGGTTGGGGGGGAAAAGAGATTGGATCCTCACAGCAAAAATAAAAACAAATCATTTTCTGAGGTGATAATAGAACTGTGTTCCCTTTTCAGCTTTTACGTTCTCCGACCCAAAGGTTTCACTTGGCTGCAGTTTTGGTTTCTAAAATATATGAACTAGAATTATATAAATCAAAGGGAATGGGCAGTGGTTACAAAGAGCCATGAGCTTGGCAATATGGATATTATTACATTTAGGTTGATGCGTAATTCAATAGTTTTTCATCTTTATTGAGTTTTCCCCATTACTGTTTAGTCCTTCTGTATCCCCTCCCCGCAGCCATCCCCTACTATTGTCTTTGTCCATGAGTCCTTTTCCCGTTTTGCTCAATCCTCCTCCCCCACGCCCCCCCCCACCAGCTGCCATCCTGGTCCTTCCGTACATTCAAAGCACAGAACATGTAGATAAATGTACAAGTGGAGCACCTCTGATTCGTTTGTGAATTTTTTCTGGATGATGAGTATGAGCAAACATAGTCATGGTCGGTTCAGGGACACACAGGAGAAGTAGTTACCATGTCGAATGTCCGGGGTGTCTGGGGCATTATTGAGTCCCGCTGTCTCATTTACGGGATAGGAACTACCTCCCCCCATCGTTTATCTAGGAGTGCAGAAGGGTGTGCGAGGCCTTAGTCTAAAGTCATTTTTCTTATAATACCAAGTACATAATCTGTAGCTTACGGTTCACAAAAAATAAGCATTTACCTTAAATATCATCCAATATTATTTTTTGTTCGTGCACACACATGTGCGATATCCGAAAGACGAGCTGCCTTTGAAAGAAATGCACTAAAAATGAAATGTCTTTTAAATTAAATCATTGATATTTTTCCTTTAAGGTAGCACTTTGTGCAAATCTTTGCAAACCCCTTGAGAATGAATTGATCTCTCCCTGGGAATTCCTAATGGTAATTTGACATAAGACTTATTAAAATTAGACATTCTGTGTCCTTCTTCATTCACAAATTGTGCATTCCTTACAGAAATGAACAGTCTTTAGTCTTTAGCAGAAATGAAACACTCAACAAATGCTTCCTAAATAAATTCCCTGGGTCCTTGCTATGTAATGGAGAGAGATAAAAACATCATTGTGGACAATAAGCTAATGGCATCACTGAGTTGCTTTTAATTCAGGTTCCACAGACGGACTGAGATATGCAAGACATTGACAGAGAAAAGCACTAAAGAATTAGAAAATAGAAACAAAATTCCTATGAGAAAAGCCTAATGTAATTAGTAACTGTGTTTCGGTGGGAATAACTACAAATGTGCATGAACCAAATCCATGAAAGTGAAGCAAGCCCCCAAGAGACAGGGCTACGTTGCATTGGGCCCTCCTCCTGAGAGATAAATAAGTAATAAATGAAAATCACCTGGTATAGTTATCCCCATTGATCCATTTAAGGAGTTGATTTTTTTGGTTTCCATTTGCTTTGAGCCATAAAGTCATAGACTGTGGTATATTTTATGCCATTAAAGTTGTGTGTTAATTATACATGACTCTCTTTTACCTCTCTCTGAAGCAAAGCACGTAGGATACAAACTGATTTTTTTCACTACAGGGGCTTCTGATTAGCATTGTTCCATGAACCGCTTTTTATTTAAAATGTATCCAAATGACAAAAGGGGACTCTGAGCTGCTTCTCGCAAAGACATTGACTAAGAGAGCGAGATAGGGTTTGTAGTCTCCAACTGGTGTCCTTCTGAAAGTGTGGGGATAAAAACAAATAAAGAAAAGTCAGCAAGAGTAATAAACCAAAGAGGTCCTATGATGCCCCAGCACAGCATGTTAAAAATGAGAATTAAAAGAGCAGTCTCCATAGCTTCTGTCTGCACAAAAATAAATAGTCCAACCCAACTGTGGTCACTGACCTTTTTTAGTGTTAGAGGCTATTCTCCATGCTAGAGAAAGGGCTAGGATTTGCTGAGTTGGGATGTTTTCAGGTTTTATAGAGTAATAAAATATTCAATGAATAGATTATAAAGCACTTGATAAAGTTTTAGAGGCATATAACTACCAAGCGATGTAGTCTGTTGGGAAAAGGAAGTACGCATGCACACACATGTCCACCTGCGACCTCTAGCAGTTTCCTTGGTTTTCTCAGGGAGGCCGTGGGGAGTGGGGTGGGGAGGAAGAAGGACAAAATAGGAAGAGAAAATGCAGATAGGACCTTGGAAGCAGTCTGCATCCTCTCAGGAGATCAGAGTAATTGCCATCCCCCCTCCCCCCTCCCCCAATAACTAAAGCACCATGACTTCCTGTTACTCTTCTGTATTCTACATGTTAAATAATAACGGAAACTAGGAGTTAACACTTCTTTTGAAAGGAGAGTGCTATTTTGAAGTTACACGTCATTGCATTCAATTCTCATTCATTTTGTTGTTCAGATTTTTTAAAAACCTTAATTTTATCTGAGACACATTGTCTATCATGTTTCCCTGGTTTTTATGCAGTTTACCAGCACATGACTACTGCCAACTAAGTGGAAAATTTACGGCTTGTTCTTGCATTGATGTCAATAGCCCTAAAACATGGAGGTTGCTAAAGGTTATGTGTAAGGCCACGAATATGCATGTAAGAGGCAGAGAACCACCAAGGAGCAGGGGACGGGAAGGGACTCTGGGAGCAGCCTGTGAGAGGGTGGCAGGCAGGTCCTTTGAAGCTAATGTGCTCAGATTTCCTGGGGCTGCTGCCGTCTCCTTCCACGGGAACAGCCTCTGAATAAGAAATATTTCCGTCTAATCCTGCCGAAGACAGATAAATCTGCCAATTGAGACTGTAAAGTCCTGTCAGCCAACGGCACGGGTTTTGTAATAGCAAGAGACTGATGCTGAGCTATCGGAGATGGAACAGCATTCCGTGACAGCAGAGCCTAACACGTTTGACAAGAAATTGGAACGGGGATCATTCCCTAGTCAAACAAGACGTCTGTTCATTCAAAGCATCCCATTTCCCTGCACAGCCAAAGTTCAAGACTCATTTCATGGCTGACACATCCTTTCCTTTCTCCCCCATCAAGTTTCGAAAGCTTCAGAGGCACACGGGCTTGATATATTTTACCGCCCCCACGTCCTTTGCTATTTTCCTTTTAATGAGGGTCATGGTAAAAAGAATACCATGTTTCCCTTCTCTGTTCCACCAGATCATCACACTCATTTATAAAATCTGCTCCATTTCAACCTCCACTCCCCACACACTTCAGGCTTTGAAGAAGGTTTTTATTCCAACATCTATCAAATGTGTCCGCTGTCAGATGCTTTCCCTCATTCTATCTCATAACCTATCCAGTCATTACCTGTTCACCTTAAACTTCTTCATAATACATTAGACTATCTGGACCAGCCCGGTACAAACCACTAAAGACATGTCACCATTTTAAAATATTATAATGGAAAATTAACCTATCGATAGTGAATGAAGAAACTGAAACTAATCTATTCCCTTAGCAATTAAGTAGGTAATACTTAATTTACTGACTTTGGTTAACCCCTGGGGATATTTTCCTCTGAGTCCTAGGAGCCTACATAATAATTTTTCAAAACCAAAGTAACACGCTTTGCAGCAAAATTTTATTGTATGGAAAGGCTCAGAGATTCTTCCCACGAATTTTATGACTAATTATAAAACAACTGCCCAATGGATAGCAGACTTCCTTTTAGATCCCCAAAGATAGTGTCTTTTAATATTGTTATAACGGATGACATTTTTTTGTTTTTAATTTGTCAAACATCTCTAAGTCAAAAACAATTTAAAACATGTCCCAGTTAACTGCAATCTTACTGTTGCTTAAAAAGAAATTAAACTCTGATAATGCATGTCATCGATAAGAAAAATGATCATAGCACACACACTAGTATACGCTGGCAGAATGTAAATTTACAGTACATTTTAAATAGGACTTTCACATAGTTTACATGTTTTTAATTGTGGCAGGAACATCATATAAATATTGGAATCGTGAATCAATGACTCAAAATTCTCTTTTTTCTTAATTATTCATGCCAGCTCTTTACATTCTATCATCAGCCCAATTTCTATGACAAATCCCACTGCATAATGTAGCATTTCTAAAGTAGCTTGGGATCATGAAACAGAGGTAGTTTGTTTTTAGTTTACATTATTTAAGACAACACTATTTTGCCAACAGAGTTGCTAGGATATGGCTGAAAAAGAAATCAATCAAATTTTAAATTGCAATGAATTGGGTCTATTTTCAGAACACTGTTTAGCTCCAAATGACAATATATTCTATGGGTAACACGTGGACATCAGCAAGTAAAACAGGATCAAAGCTCGGCAATTTATCTGCAGTCACCTGGCTCTTTACAAATAACAGCTCTTCTGAGGTTTTTTTTTTTTCCCCATTTGCAAAATCTGTGCATTCAGGGTTTCGGCTAGAGCCTCATCTGGGCTCACCACGGGGTTGACAGTGGCATGGGGGCGGGGCCAGAAGGAAAAGCCCGGGAAAAACCCGGGAAGGCAGATATGTGGGCCTGTTTGGTCAGTGTAACTACACTCAGGGAATGGCGGCTGTGACATCTTTGCTGTTCTGAAGTTGCTTTTCCCCTGATAGCGTTCTGACCAATGGGCTTCAAGGAAATGAAGAGCTGAGAGGTAGACACCTGCTCAGACTAATGTGAGCATAAAATGGCAACGCTTCGGGAGCAGAGGCAAGGTGAACGATTCTTGAACTTCATCGAAGCTGTCCCACTTCCGCACACCTTTGGTCGCCTCTTCCAGGGAAAATATTCAGACTCTTTCCCCTCTTGATACTGTTACTGCATGCCTCTTTAGAATCAGGCAATGTGCTTGACATGAAGATGAACACAACTGATAAGATATAGGGCCTAATATTTTAATTAACCAGTGAGATAATAGCCCTTGCTTTAATGCTTCCTTACAATCAGCAATTTATTTTTATTTCTACTGCTACCGCTAACTATCTGTGTATCGCTACCTACTGCTGACGCTACTTTAATAACAAGATGCACTTTGACACGACAAAGTTTGTATCGGGCCGTTTTTCTCTGCTAAGGCCTCAGAGCCAGGCTTCCGTTAAGATTTTTCCATGGGTTTCCATGGTTTCAGTTAGCACCACTGATTCATCGGCTTGAGGTCCAGGCACATTTGCCTGGCTGGACACTGGTAACCATTTGGACAAACTACAGGCATCTCAAACTCAACACATCTCAACGGAGCAAATTACGTACCAGCCTCTATTCAACCATATTCATTGCATTTATTCTATCACCTAACTGTGCCAAGCACATGTGAAAAATATTTTTATCTTCTTTCGTTCTCACTTTGATTGCCGTAACTCCAGACTGCATCATCGTTACCTCACCAGTTGATGCTCATTTCCTGTTTAGTCAGTTATTACAAAGAGCTCGGCGTTCCAATCCCCAGAGGGCTAATTCTCTTTTGTGCACCCGTCTCCCAGAGGTGGCTATGAGGTCGCTCACTTTGAATCTGTACCACCAGCCCTTGCCCCTCCTAGGGCTGATTCCTGGCTGCTTGCTCAAGTCCTCCCCTGCCTCAGAGAGTTAGCAGCCGGCTCAGTGCTGATCTCCAGCGCCTCTCCTGCTGGACTTCTCCACTTCAATAGCCACATGCATCATTTCCTTTCTGTTTTGTTCTAGTTACAGACCCTCGCTGAGTTACGCAGTCCAATCTCTAATGACGTCCCAGAGTTGTCATTAGCAATAATCGCACTCTTCCACGATCTCAATTTCTAGCAGATTCTTGTTCATCATCTTGGCCGGTCACTTCCTCTCATGCACTCACTCTAGCAGCTGTTTGCCCCTGACCGGGGCAAGTAATGCATCACGTCATGATTTTTTCATCCCTATCGAGTCTTTACTTCCCCTCCATCATTGGCTTAAATCATGACACTCTCAAGCCCACCGCCATTATCTCTATTATAGTGATTTCTCTGGCAAAGCCCGGGGTTGAGGAGGGGGGCCGGCAATCAATGTTTGCCCGCTTTGAGCCTGCGCCACCATCGTGCACACGCGCGCACACGCAACCATTCTAGCTGTTCTTTCTGTACGTTAAGACCACTAAATTCAAGTGGGCCTTTATCTCCTCACCCTTCCATTCCCCTGAATGACGGTCCACTGTCCCTGTTCCCTGCTCCACCCTCCGATGCTTCCTTGCCCACCCATTGTTCCTCCCAGCTCACGTCAGGATCCAGTTTCAGAATGACAGCAGACGCGGATTTAAGAAGGCGCTCGCAAGCTCCCAGCCTCACGTCCACCTAGCTGTGTCAACGTCTGTGTCCTCTCCCTTCATGTCTATTACTGACGCCACGATGTCACACTGGCTGTGCCCCTGCCAAAGGGCACCACTCTGTGTGTGGCCATGCCACGTCTTGTGTGTCCAGGCACCTCTCCTCATCCACTGTCCTGGGCTGCATCGCCGTCATTTCTCTACACTGGAAAATACGCATCAGCATTTGAACACACTCCCATTTCTTTAATGTTAAAGAAAACTGTTTCTTTTCCTACACTTTCAACAGGTAACATCTCAATTACCAGCTTTTTCCTCCCCAAGAGCAGCCCTCAGAATTGGCCAAGGTGTAATCCCCCCTTCTTATTCCTTCTGGAAACTACTTTAATCAGGTCTGTGCTCCCACAACTCCCTGGAAACTGCTCTTGACAAGCTCACCAGTCCCCCCGGAGTTCAGTCCTATGGTCAAGTGCAAGCCTGTATTTGCATGACCTGTCAGCGGCATAAATCACCCCCTGTCATGAAGCGATCCGAACGCTCTGCTCTTGGTGGCCCATGCGCCTTGGTGCTGTTCTGTCCTGGTGTTTCTTTTTCGGTTTGTTTACTTGTTTATCCTCATTACAACGATCAAATTCATGGCTGTGTTTACAGTCATCACCTGTACATTTCAGGGAGGATAAACACCTGTGGAACAAATATTTTAAACAGAAGGAAAACATTCCAAAACCCAATGTTTCTAATGGAGTCGTATCTCCACAGCCAGGGAACAGGGACCGTGGAACAGAAGCTTCGTCCCCCTGACGGCATCAAATGTTCCTTCCTGGATGTCACTCCCGTTCCCGGCCCCTCCCTGTCCCTCTCCTATGAGCGCCTCGCAGGCTGAGCCCGATGCCATGTATTCTAATCGGGCAATAGACCACTAGTGATGTAACTTGGGGAAAGATCACACATAACATGATGGAAATCATTAAAATTATGAACTATGACATTTTAATTTTTTTATAAGCCACAGATTTTCCTCGGGAGCAGGATGTAGGTAAGAGCGTGACATGCCACGCAGCTGTCTCAGCCTGTGTGACGCCAGCGTGCCCGTCCCTGACTGGGAGACACTTGGGTGGGTCCCAAGCATCCACGTGCCATGACTCCGGTTGTCCTCAGTTTCCCAGTGAGCAATGCTATCACCTCCGTGGGTACAGCCTGGAGTGCTTACAATCACTCCCCGACTTGTGTTTGCAGGGCCTGGAGCAAGAGGACCCACGAAGGCCCATCGTCCACATTTCCAAACACGGAGCAGTTCTCATCTTCTGACCTTGGTGGCTGGATCTTCACGGCACCCAGGTGAAGGCCAGGTCAACCTGCAGAATTTCGGACTTTTTCCCCAGCGGGGTGGGCCAGCCCATGGGGGAACCAGTTACCTAGCCCCAATCTGCCCCCTTTTCTCACGCCACCTTGACCACGTATCTGAATTTAGGGTCCCAGAATCTAAATTTAGTCTCCTTGTCATTCCGATTCCCTTGTTAAGTTCCTCACGACAGTGGCATATTGGTTTCGAATCCGCAAGACTGCATCATGGAGTATGCGTGTCCACACTTCAGGGCCTGGTGATGCTGACTTGTCTCTGTGGCCCAAGCTCTGTCGGTCCTCAGGCAGTAACTGCACCTCGTTGGGCTTCCTGCTTCGTGATTTGGACACTGGGAGTGGGCTGGCCATGGGTGTGGAGTCCTTGGACAAAGAACTTGAGGTTCCCGGCACCTAGGGCAATGTCTAAAGGGGCGGTCTAGGGTCTCGGTGGAAATACCCCTTGGCCCCTGAGACTGCTCCATGGGAGGGCGAACCTCCAGAGGTGGGTTCCCTAGGATTTGCTCAAGGTCAAGGGTGTTACAGGTCAGGCCAATGGTTTGGACATTCTAACTAAACAAGACATATATTTCTTAGTCTTACCGGTAGGGGTACGATAACAGAGTTAACATTTGATTAACTTGCAAACTCTGAATTCTAAATTTTTATCAATGTATATTTGATAACTACTACTCATTATTATCACTACTATTACTATATTTTTACTACTCAATATAGTACTGAAATTTACATAGCGCTTTTTAATGTATATTCTTATAAACAGCCTTGTGGAGGTATTATTGACATATAAAATCCCTCATGTTCAGTGTAGATAATTTAATGAGCATATGCATCATGGACCTGTAGAAAAGCCAGATGTCCCTTTTATGTGGTGTAAATATATAGGATATCAATTTTGTAGCTCTTAATCACTACTGTCCTCTTTTATCTTCCCTTTTCCTCAAATTCCTAAAATCCTTCTCCTATGTAGAGATGCCACGGAATGAAGGATATTGATAGGACATTCATGAAACGTGACTGGTGGAGTAATTGAATTCACACAATTCGTTTCACTGGTAAGAAAACTATAATGGTTTTCGGAGGGCACTTGTGTCTTTTTCCTGAACTGGTGCTAAATTTGGTTACTTCATAGAAAAGCATGAGTAGCGACATTATCCAATCTGGCATTAAGGAAAAAAAAGAAATTTCTTCCCATGTCATCGGTTGTGTTACTTTTCAAAAATAGCAACTGTAAAACTAAGATATTTTGATGATATTGGAAAACTTCAAGACTCACTTAAATTATGGAATCTAAACATTAGGCAGCCAGAATACCTAAATTTACTTGCCTTGTCATTCAGATTCACTTGCTAAATTCCTCATGACAGTAGAATATTGGCTTTGGTTTAGCAAGATTACATTAAGTAATCAAAATGTTCTAAACTATTGACTCTGTCCCATTCTTCTCAGAAGTGATTTATGTCTCCTGCTTCGTCCAGCATTGGGTCAGTGTGGTGGCCCAGCATGCTTTACGCTGTCTGAAGTCCAGGATTTGTCCAGTCTGAGCCAGTTTTGTAAATTAAACTGTACATTTGTAATTCAATGTGTAATTATAAAATGATAGTATATATAACTTTCAGTGTCACTGAGATACAGTTGACATACAGCACTAAATACGTGTCAGGTTTACAGCGCATCAACTTGACATATATATCATGAAATGATTGCTGCAATAAGTTTAGTTAACATCTATCATCTCATATAGACACCTGCACACACAAAGAAAAGACGAAGTACACAATGAAAAGAATGGGAAGGGATTAGCCAAAGAACACACATGCATAACCCGTGGACACAGACAACAGCGTGGTGATGGCCAGAGGGGAGGGGGTGGGGGCTGGGTCGGGGGGCCAAGTGGGGGAGGGAATGGGGACATCTGTAGTAGTGTCGACCATAAAAATAAAGAATACAGGGAAGTATACGCTGGTCATAATGAAAGGCTAGATGCCCCTTTTGCATATTATGCAGACGGTATTATAATAAAAAACACTGCGCAGAATTCAACTTGTGTTTGTGTACGTCACTCTAAAATAACCAAAGTAGTGAGAAAGCAATCATTTGTTTCAAACAATGCAGTTACAATATCCCTCCTCGGCCACACAGAGAGTTTGGCTGCCTTCATTACGGGAAACCCAAGTCTACAAACTCTCCCAGCACACAGACAGCATCCTGGGGGGCGGCAGCAAGAGAGAAACGGAACGTTCTCTGCACTGACAGTATTGACAGACAGGCAGCAGCCACATGCACACTCCAGGAGTGAATAAGGAAAAGAGGAAGACCGATTCCGATGAGACAGAATGTTTTAATAGGCAGCTTTGTTACATAAAAATGGGGATTGGAGAGTTGAGACTGAGAGGTGCCCAAGTCTTCACACATGCGCGTGCACACACACGCACACACACACACACAGTGCAGTTGTTATTAGTCAGTGAATTATTACATGTTCACTCACTGAAATCCCAAACCACAACCCCCCCGCAATGCCATAGCTCAAGGTGGCTCATTAGCCTGAACTGCCAGGTCTGTCTTTGAGTCCCCTACTCTATGGCACCCCACTATGCCCATACATATAGAATTCGGTCATTCTCTCCTGCTAATCTGCTTCATGGTAATTTAATTATCAGTCCTGACAGAAGAAGTTACAAGAGTACAGGAACATTATTTTTCTTCCCCAACAGAAATGTATATTTATTAGGACTTACTGAATTGTAAAGATCTGCCATGTTACCATACATAAATTTTACTTAAATAAAAATAATAAATACATCTTGCAATTTTGTTTTACTCCTTGAGTTTATCTATAAAGTTTTTTTTTTCTCTTGCTAATATTTCTGTTGGGCCAAATAATTTTTAAAGTTGTTTTTTATTGGCTTAGAAGTAGATGATCTCATACATTTTTATTTCATTATTTCATTTATTATTTATAAAGCACCAAAAATGAATGTGATAGTCTACAAATAAAATTCACACGTCAAAGACTTAGCAATTCAAAGAGGTGAGATACACTGAATCCAAGAAATGCTGTGTTGTAAACGTTGGCAAACATAAATTTAGTTTACATCTGTTATCCTTGCTGCTTTGTCTTTCGCATTTCTCTTTGCGTTTTTTCCAGTTATACTTAAAAATTCACAGAAATGGCAATTTAGAGAGCTCTGGGAAGAAAGTTCACAGGTGATGTAAGAGAGGCCCATAAACCTGCACCCCGGGGCATTTCGAAGGAGAGAGATATCCAATGTGAATTTAGGCAGATAAATGAGAGACAATGGACCCAAGTGGGGGAATTTTTCAAATGAAACACACTAAAAGGTAGCAGTAGGAAATGCATTTTAACATATGCTATTATTTTTCTTCAGAACAACCCTCATTCTCTCTCATATATATGTAAATGTGCACGCATATGTATGATATATCCACATACATATATACATATGCTTAAATATTCATAATTTCTGTCCAAGACTGTCTTAATATTTTATTAGGCATTTTCCATTTTCACTGAGTGAACTTGAATCTGTAAATTCAATATTTGCAAAATTAAAGTTATCAGAAATCTCTTTCCTCAGTTTTCCTATGCATATAATGGGGGCAGTAATAGAAAAATATCTTAGAGTTTTGCTATTTATACATTTCTAGAGGAGGGACTGACATATCACTATCCTAGTCAAGTTTTCTATTTTTATTCCAATTATTAAATTTATCTTACAATTTCAATGATATATTTTTTTAATTGTTTGTTGTCTATGTGAATAGTTTCTACTTTTTTCTTACTGTTTGTAGCCTTGGAGCTTTAGAAGAAGGCTTTTAAAATCACATTCAAGTTTATATCCACAGGAATGATTCAATTTAGGTAGTGAATTTAAAAGAAAATTAAAGTAGAATCAAACAGAATTGCTCTGTCTGGTAGTTTGCTTTTAATCTAAGCAGCAATGTTTTTCTCTTACGAGTTCAGGGGGAAGAAAAGCATGAGAAAACGTATCTCAGAGCTTCAGTAATTTATTGTGTGAGTTCTTTAAAAAGGCAGACAGCTTACACAACATATATTTATGGTGGATTACAGCCAGGTAAGACACTGACGGAGGAGACATAAGGATGGCAGCTTATTTATTATCCCTTTTGTTTATTTAATTACCTCAGTCTTGCTTCTACAAAGGGATAAAACAGCCTCTGGAAAGTTTAGCCCCAAAGATATGTTTTATAAATCATGAAGCATCCTCTGAAGGACGGGGTCCTTTGATTACCTGCGTCTCTAACCCAGTCTGGCATCGAAGCAGGTTGGTATTATATTTGGGCAACTTGAGGCCCCCATCCTTCTCCCCGTAGTCTGCATCACTGTAAGTACGGTGGTCCTCGTCAATGTTCCAGATAGGCAGAACTTTTTTTTTTTTTTCCTTTTTGTCCCTTAGGGATAGTATCATTTTGTGCAGGTTGCATTTTCTCTATCAGAAAATATTTTTGAGCCTCTGCCATTTGGGACTGGGTGGGGCTTTAGGGATACACTGATGAGAAACACTCACTAACTTCACACTTTGAGGGTAGTGGAGAGCAGAGAGGCAAACGGGTGTGTACTAGGCGGCACACTACTTGGTGGCACGAACTTGTGCACCACGTGCTACGCAGCACATCCTCATGAAATGACCTGGGAGATGGGATAAAGGCGTCTTTATTGAGTTGTTGTTTGTCTCCAAGGCAGTAAGTGCATAAGTGGGCTGATTATGGAAAAACATGTAATTTTGTCAGGTGAAGAGGGAGTATCAGCACTAGATTCATAGGAACGGCGTGTGGTAAAGTCAAGAGACTGCAATTTCTGCCTTGGAAACTGCCTGCAAATCATTTAGCATGTCTGAAACAGTATCAGTGGAACTGAGACGGAGAGATCGGCCAAGCCTGTAGAGTGAAATGTGTTGAATGTCATGCTACGGAGTTTGGAAAGACAAAGGGGATACTAATTTTAATCAAGGAGTGACCAGATCAGTCAAAAGACTACTCTGGTATGTGATTTGTGGATGTAGCAGAGGCCGGTCAGACCAAAAGCAGGAAGACCTCTCATTTTACAGCTGATAATTTTTTAGTTCATAAGAAAAGATGATGTATGTGTTCATAGAGAGAATGGAGTATTCAAGATAAATTTGTAAAAGCTTTGTTATTAACTGAAGGTACTAGATCAGGTAGAGGAACCAATACTCTGACTTGGATGATTGCGGTATGCAATCGTCATTTGCCAATGTCAAAAGCAAAGAGCGTGCAGACTCTGTGGGTAATAGGATGGCGATTCCGGTTAGAGCCTTCATTCAGGAGAAATTCATTGAGCATTCACTATGGGACAGAGATTTAACCATTTAAGAAGATACTTCCTGATGGAAGAAATAGGCGATATAGAAATATATATTATGTATAGATATTTAAAAATATTTTATTTACTTTTAACTATATTTTATTGATTGTGCTGTTACAGTTGTCCCACTCTTCCCCCCCTTCTTGCCCCCTTCCCCCCCCTTCCCCACCCTTTAGTTTTGTTCATGGGTCATACACATAAGTCCTTCTGCTTCTGCACTTCCTATACTATTCTTAACCTCCCCCTGTCTGTTGTCTACCTCCCATTTATGCTACTTATTCTGTGCCCCATTCCCACCCTCTCCCCCTACCACTCCCCTGTTGATATTCCTCCATACCTCATATAACTCCCTTTAACATTTCATACAATAAAGGCTGGGTGGTGATGAACTTCTTGCACTTGACCTTGTCTGCGAAGCATTTTATCTGCCCTTCCATTCTAAATGAAAACTTTGCTGGATAGAGTATTCTTGGATGTAGGTCCTTGCCTTTCATGACTTGGAATACCTCTCTCCAGCCCCTTCTTGCCTGTAAGGTCTTTTTTGAGAAATCAGCTGACAGTCTTATGGGAATTCCTTTGTAGGTAACTGTCCCCTTTTCTCTTGCTGTTTCTAAGATTCTCTCCTTATTTTTAATCTTGGGTAATGTAATTATGATGTGTCTTGGTGTGTTCCTCTTTGTGTCCAACTTCTTTGGGACTTTCTGAGCTTCTTGGACTTCCCGAAAGTCTATTTCCATCACCAACTTCAGGAAATTCTCCATCATTATGTGTTCAAATAAGTTTTCAATTCCTTGGATTTCTTCTTCTCCTTCTGGCAGCCCTATGATCCGTATGTTGGGCCGTTTACAGATGTCCTGGAGGTTTCTGAACCCCTCCTCCGTTTTTTGAATTTTTGTTTCTTCATTCTTTTCTGGTTCGCTGTTTTTTTGTCTTTCTGCTGGTCCACTCTGTTGATTTGAGTCCCAGTTTCCTTCTTATCCCTGTTGGTTCCCTGCAGATCTCTCCTCATTTGTTCAAGCAATTTCGATAATTTTTCATCGAATTCTGTGAGCATCCTGTTTACTAGGGTTTTGAACTGTGCATCTGATAGGTTGTCTATCTCTTGGTCGGTTAGTTCTGGAGCTTTAATCTGTTCCTTTCTTTGGGCCATTTTTTTTTCCCTCGGTGAGCCTGTTACTGTAAGGGGGGCGGAGTCTTTGGGTTCACCTGGGCAGGGAAACTCCCGGTAGTTGTGCTGTGACGTAGCCTGTGGGGGTGGGACCTGAGAGCACAATGGCGCCTTCTCCGCTCTCTGCACCCACACTGCTTCTTGCAAGCAATTCGAGCCCCTCTGTGCTGGCTCTGGGGGTCGCTCCAGGTTGGTGGACGGGCTGCACAGCTCCAATCCCCCGTGGGTCTGCCCAGCAAACACTCCTGTGAGGCCGGGAGTTCCTCCCGCCACCGACTCCACCCCCACAGGTGCTCTCAATCTGCGCCAATGGGTTGCACCCTGCTTTCTCTCCTGGTCCATCTGCCTGCGAATGCGGACCTGCCCGGTCCACCAGTCTTGGCCCCGCTGGGTCCGGATGAGCCGGGCGCTGGCCGCCCTTCGGTCAGGCCCCCCGTCTCGGTGTGCTGCAGCCCCGCGGGAACCGCCCCTCCAACCGCGGTCCTGCCGTCTGCTCACCCGCTCCCCACAGGGGTCACCGAGCGCTCTCCCTCCGCCCTGCTCCTCCCGGCTCACCAGACTGGATGCATGTATCTTCCTTAATTCCTTGGTTGTCGGACTTCCTCTCAATTCGATTTTCTGTCAGATCTGGCTGTTTTTGTTTAGATAAATTTCTGGTTTTTTCCTTGTTTGGCTGTGGAAGGAGGCACGGCATGTTCACCTATGCCGCCATCTTAGGAAGTCCCAAGTTCATGCATTCTGTCCTTTGCATAAGGACCTATAGTCTCCTGTGAGAAGGGGGACTGACCTCCGTGCTTACTTCTTCACTTCTGCTCCCCCTTCCTAGTCTGAGGTCCAAAATGCCCTCTCTTTCATTGTTTAAAAAATCTTCACCCAAGGATATGTGTATTGATTTTAGAGAGCAAGGGAGGGAGGGAAGAAGGGAGCGGCAGTGAGGAGAGAAAGGGAGGCACATCGATCCATTACCGCCCATACACGCACCAACTAGGGATCGAACCCGCAACCTAGCTAAGTGCCCTGACCAGAAATTGAAGCCCCAGTCTTTTGGCATATGGGATGACACTCCAGCCAACCTAGCACCCCAGCCGGGGCTCTGTTCCTCATTTTTACCTGGCCTATCCCCAGCCTGAGCTCCTACATTAAATTGTATCCGTGAATATTTGTGAAGTACATACAGTGAGAAGAAGCATCCAGGAGGGTGGAATGGAGTGGTCATAACCTTAGCAGTGGGATCAAAAGGCAGGGTCCCAAAACCACAGTGACATTCTGTTGTACGTCCACTAAGATGTCCGTAATTGAAAAGAGAGAAAAACAAGTGTTGGCAAGGATGTGGCAAAATCAGAATCCTCATACGCTGCTAGTGGAAATATAAAATGGTGCAGCTGCTTTGTAAATTAGTCTGGCAGTTCTTCAGAAGGTTAAACATAGAGTTTCCACATGGCCCAGCAATTCCACTCTTAAATACATACCCAAGAGAAATGAAAACATATGTTTGGACAAAAACTTATACACGAATGTTCATAACAGCATTTTTCACAATAGCCAAAAGGTGAAAACAATCTAAATACCCATCAGTTGTTGAATAGCTAAGCAACCCGTAATATATTCATACAGTGGAACATTATTGGCTATAAAAAGGAACAGTGCAGATACATGCTACCACGTGGATGAACCTTGAAAACATTCTCAGTGGAAAAAACAGACACAAAGACCACGTACAGGCGTGGGCTGCATGTTTACAGTTATGAGTATGCTAAACACAGTTTATTCTGGTAGTGTTTATTTGTATTACAACTGTGAACCTACCTTTGCCCACTCCTTGTATTGTATGATTCCATTGATATGAAATGCCCAGAACAAGCAAATCTGTGCTGACTGAAAGTGGATTCGCGGTTGCCTAGGGCTGGCGGTTTGAGGGGAAAATGGGGAATGCTTGCTTATGGACATGTTTTTGGGGGGCGGGAGAGGATGAGGAAAATGTTCTAAAATTAACTGTGATGGCGGCACAGTTCTGCAAATGCACAAATGCCCTTGGAGTCGTGTGCTTTACAATGGGCCACCTGTGTGCTGTTGTAAACAGAGGGACACAGGCAGAGAACAGCACCGGGCGAGTTGAACCGCCGTGGTGAGCGGGTCTGTGGGAGAGTTGGAGACAGGGTGGGCCAGACGGGGAGGCCAGTCAAGGTCGGCGTGAACTTCGGGAGAAAAGTATGTTCTGCTAACAGTGTACAGAGGTGGTCAAACAAGTTCGGGAAACCCTGGATAAATAAGTGAAACATCGGTTGAGGAACGGTTTGTACGAGCAGTTACGCTGCCTTGTGTTCTGACTCTCCAAGTTGGGGATGCACTAGGCTGGGTTTGCAAATCCTATTTAGACACACAACTCTGTTTGGGGACTATCTCAGGGGACTAATGTTCTGTGCAACAGTCTCTGGGAAATGCTGGCCTAGAGAAATGGAAAAATTTTAGAGCTTGTTAAATGAAGACACAAGGGATGTTCGAAGAACAATTTTTCTCTGATGAGCCATGTTTCATAATGAGCATTTCTTTCTCCGTATTCCTATACAGTTTACAAGGATGAGAACATCTCATGAGAAGCTTAGGTTCTCGTGGAAATAACTTGTCTGTTGTAAATAAGCTCTGTGTAATGAATGAAAGTGTGAGACCATGTGGCGCAGTGTGTTCTGTTTCCTGTGTCACCAGCACTGTACCCCAGGGCGTGATTGGCGTTTAAGGAAGAATAGAAAGACTCAACACATTAATGCACTTAGTTCTTAAAACCACCAAGTGAGATACTCTCTCCTTCCAGGGAGCGAGCCTGCACCTTTCCCCTCCCCCGCCCCTTCCCCCCAGGCATGTTACCTTTCTCTCTCCTAAGCTCCAAGGACCCCTTCTTTTTTGCCTCTGTAACTTGTTTTCTGAGCTCATTTCTTCTAACAGCTCACTTCTTCTGCCTCTGTGACTTTCTAAATAAATTTTCTTTTATAGTTTGGAAAAAAAACCAAAAACCACCAAATGAGATTAGTTAGCCCCACCATCCGGATGAGGATAGAGACTTAAGGATGTTGAACAACTTCCCAAAGTCATGAAGATAGTATATGGGTGAAGCTGGAATTCAGACCCAGTCTGTTTGCTGAGAAGCCATGACACTAGCAGAGAAGACATACTGCCTCTCTCAGTGGCACCTGCTGACTGTTCTAGGTCGTCTTCTCAAGAACTGAGTGGACTGTGGTCCTCAGGACACCATGACTCAGTGTTTCACATAGCAGTGGCTCAGCATTTCACCCAGCCATGACTCAGCATTTTTACACACCCACTACCCGGTGTTTTACATACAATGACACAGCATTTTCAAGACACCATGACTCAGCATTTAAACAATTGGGACTCAGCAATTCTTCAAACAATCACTTAGCACTTTCTGGTGACACTGACAGCATTTTTATGACACTTAGCACGGCATTTTACATAAGTATGATTCAGCATTTTTCTGTAACCATGATTTGGCATTTTATGGCACCATAACTTAGCATTTTACAACACTATGACTCAGTGTTTTAGGTGACCATGACTTGGCGATTCAACAAACCATGACTTGGCACTTTTGTATGACCACACTTGGCGTTTTTATGATGTCATGACTAGAATTTTTCTAAACCATGACTCAAGTGTTTTTATGGCACCACGAGTCAGCCCTTGAATCCTGCAAAAACTTTGGGTGTGAATGTTAAAGCTGATTGCCTCGTGGGATGTTGTTGAATACAGTCAATGATAGAATCACTGGGGAGGTCAGTAATTAGGGAGCAATGACTTGTTGAATTTTCACAGTCAATTAAGAAACCATGACTTCAGTCTCCTCTGACTTTTGGATGGCGTTTTGTTTTCCTTTGCATACATTATGATTTCAAGTCAGGCCAAGGTATAGGAGCTGCTTGAGACATCTGCACACAGAGATGGCTTTTAATTTCCTGTCCGGCATTCTCTCTTCTTTCTAGAACACATCCTCAGTAGTTCCCCTTCGTCCACAGGGCTGCTCTCTTCACTGTGCTGTGGCCTGTGCCCACCGTTTCTGCTCACCTCAGTCTCCTCTTCCATGCCCTCTTGCCCAGCTGTGCAGGCGCTCACCCGTCGCCCTCCTCAGCGGCGCCATAGTGCCGAGGTCTGTGGCGTCATTTCCGTCCTTGGTGATCTTTTAGACGGTGTCCTCTCTAATTCTGCCTATCATGTGTAATGCCCTAGTTCTATTGTTTAAATTCCTGAGTGTAGGGGGAAGTTATTGTGCAGTGAATGTAACTAATGGCATCCCTAGAGTAAAAGAAATTGATAAGTATATATTGTCATCTCTTAAAACTGTGAGGTCAGAAAGTAATAGGGTTGGACCCCTTTCTTTCTTGGTGTAAGTTCCGTGACACTGCAGAGGTCATGAATGTTTCTAAGAATTGCTTAGCCGCAGTGTACGCAGCATGCTTTGTGAGGTCCCAAGTCAAAAACCACGGAGGTGAAAGGAACTTCAGTTTACTCGTATTGACTGTCTTTTACCTGGGGAGTCATAGCCTGCTAGAAAGGAGACAGCCTGCAGTCATCGGGTGGAAACTGGTTGTGCCATGAGAATGCAGGGAGACCGTATCCCGGCAACCGGTCCTTTGGGTGCTGCCTGACCATCCCCAGTACAGGTAACTGTCTTGCAAATGTGTTTTCTTTGAAACGGCTTCCATTGTAGGGAATTTTCTATTATACAGTGCTCTACTGGGTCTCCAGTAGTTTTCACCCATGACTCCGAGCTCCGTCTTGTGCAGCTGTCCGGGATGTGGGCGTTTTCTTACCCATGGTAGCTCTCGCTGTCACGTATCCTTCTGTCCCCAACTCTGAGCTGCACATCCTGGCTGCCACAGCCGTTCCCCCTGAGTGTGCTTTTCAGACCTCTCCCATTGTGGGCCCCCTCGGACACCCTCTGGTCTTTCTGACTTCGGTGGTCTCGGTGTGTAGGTCTGCTGGGAAGGGAAGAGGTGCTTTGTGCAGACCTCCTGTTCGAGGAGCCGGTACCTGCATTGATTTCTGGCAGGCATTTCACATTGTGGACTTTTAATGAATTTGCAAGCTGTTAAATTTCTATTCCCTTTCCCGTTACCCACATGAGCACAAGAACTATTTATTGCAGCTTTAATGAGCTTTAATTGACCCGCAGTAAACTGTCATGTTGGAACCGCACTGACACACATTAGACAGCACGTATACTTTGACGCATTTTGACGTACGTGCACACCTGTGAGCTGCCAGCACGGTCCAGGTAACGAATGTTTCATGAACTCGCCATATTTCCCCGCGTTTCTTTGAAATCCATCCCTCCGCGCCAGGTAACCACTGGTATACTTTCTGTCACTATAGATTCAAGCTTCTTTAAGATACGTTGCCCTCATTCTGCACTTGCACAATTGATTTTTTATGTGCTGAGCAGCATGAACAGTTATAGGTATTAAATTTCACCTTTTGTCCCTGTGTTCTGTTAGTTCAGCGAGCACATCTTTCTGAATCTTGATTTCTGCGTCTGGTGTACTAGGTCTCCTGGCTTGACACATGTCTGCATTTAACAGATGCATTGCTCCTGTTCTTATCCATTGATTAATAAGTGTTAATGTGGATGGATTTCGATAACATGTGGGCAGCCGTTGTCTCTCTAGGTACTAATATGTAATTTATCCAAATCAACTCTACATTTAGGTACTTGCCTGTATTGTTGAACCTTGTTAAAATCCGTGCACGCTGGTTGGTCACACATGATTTTGGGGGTGCTCATGTCTGAAGGGGTGACCTGCACAGGTCCCCAGCCTCACCTCTTCCTTCCCGTGTTCTGCCCTGGTCAAATTCTTTTGCTGAAGGCACCTGCATGCCCCAAATGAACAAGAGGACGCGTGTGTGCACTTCCAGGTTCGAGTGTGTGAGGTGCGAGCAGAGAGCCCGCGCTGGGTAGTACCCATGGACTTGAGCTCTTGCAGTCAGCACACACTGTTTATCATATCAGAGTCAAACTTGTCACCCCGCATGGGTTTCTTTTGGATTCATAGTGATGGTGACACATGTGTAAGATTTAGTTTTTCAAGGTGTCCGAAATAATTTTCAGTGGGAAAAGCTAATAAAATGTGAAGCCTAGCAGGATGAAATCGCATTTCTATTTACATCGCAGTGATGCCTTTCACGCCATGTTAAACCACTCTTTCTTTAACTGCCTGGTTTTATGTTTAGATCCTGGAGGACAGGGCTGGCTGTAAATGGTCTGGGCTGAGCCCAAGTTTAGAAGGAAAGGAAGGTGCCTTGAAACGAGGTGACTCGGTGTCCAGGGACAAGACTCCCGGGCCCTCAGAACATCGTTGTGCGGTCCTGGCACATTTCTGACGTTCACCGCACTGCTCACCTGTGTCTGCATCTATAGTGTGGGGACAAATGCAGCGTCTGAGTCATTGTTAGAATTCAGTGAGTTGACAGATGAAAAGGGCTTAGAATGACTGTGGGCACAGAGTAACTGTTCAGTTAAGTTTCAGATACAGTGATGGTGGGAAGTCATACTGGCGGTGAGTAAAATGTGGTATCTGTCACTGATTTCGTCGTGTCCAGAAGAAAGCTGTGCTGGAAGAAGAACCCAAAACTGAATGGGATTCCCTTTTTAGGTTGCCCTCTGAGGGCAGGTAGTCCTTCCGGCCTAGGTGAATCGTATAAGGAAGGCAGTTCCATGGGATTAGCAAAGTTCCTTTGGACTTTTCTATAGGTCTGTGTTTAAAATTAGAACTATAGAAGTTTACAGATGGTTGCCAATCTACCAAGAGGAAATATAGCATCAACTGCATTACATTTAAAATGGCTTAACCAACAACCTTCAGTTTCACTTTTAAAGTGAGAGTGCACCGTCACTGGCGCAGCGGCCCCCAGAATGGTGTCTGAACGTGGACTCCACTGCCCCATGGGTGGGGCCGTCCGCAAGCTCAAGCAAAGGGGAAGTGGTACAGCACATTGCAGGAACCAAACGATTGTTCATTTGTTTTTTTTTTTTTTTAAGATTTTATTTTTATTTATTTTTAGAGAGAGGGGAAGGGAGGGAGAAAGAGAGGGAGAGAAAGAGCAATGTATGGTTGCCTCTCACATGGCCCTCACGGGGACCTGGCCTGCAACCCAGGCATGTGCCCTGGCTGGGAATCGAACCGGGACTGCTGGGTTCCCAGCCCGCGCTCAATCCACTGAGCTACACCAGCCAGGGCTTGTTCATTTGTTTTATAGCCGGTTGCTTGAAAGACAGCATGCCGGGTAGCACCCACCGGGCATGTGGTGGAGGCCAGGAAGCATCTGATCACAAACGGGCAGAAGTGGGCCTCGGTCACAGCTGGTGCCTACAGTGCTGAGTTAGGGTTGGAGCGCGTCAGTTTTTGGGAGATGACTCATTGGAGTGTGGGAAAAAATAGTAGAACTTTATTTTTTCACATTCTCTTAATGTTGCTCCTCCGAAATCGTTTTCCCTGCCACTCCACCGATATACTGTGCACATTATAAAAGATACATAAGCATTGTTTTAAACATCCAGTGTATATTTGGAGGAGCACGCTCAGCTTTCCTTATTGACGGGGGCGCATGTTCAAAGAGAAGGCCAGCTCGGCGTCCAGGACGGTGTCCAGAGCCACAGAGGAATCGTCTCGGTGGACTGGTTCGTGTTGCGCAGAGGAAGCGCTGTCGCCCCACTGCCTGCTGTGGTCTTGTCAGTGTGGCGAGTGGGGGAAGGGGAGCGGAGGCGGCTGGCTCGGGACCACCCATCCCCGTCACGGGAGACGCAAGTGGGAGCGCACGGCCATCGTCCCCGTGTCAGTGCCGTCTTCTAGGCTGGGTTAAAGAGCTCTGCTTGTTCGGGTAGCTCCCTGATTACATCAGGACATAGGTGTATGACAGAGGGCAGCGTGTCGGCGAAGGGAAAGATGACAGCCCTGTGACGGCTGCTGGTGGTACAGATGAAGAGTTAGAATTGAATCCGGGGCGTGATGGGTCTGGCCTTGCGCATGGGTGGAGTCAGCAGAGGTTCCCCCAAATGGCTCTGCACGAGAATCACTGACAGATGCCACCCAGTCCCACCCCTGAGACCAAGTCACTCTTATTTTTAAAAACTCTGTAAGTGATTCAGAAAGGATGACTCCTTAGACCCGTGTTTGGGGAACTTTTGGAATGGATGGTTATCTGTGATATCTGGGATTCAGGACTGTTGCTCCCATGAAGAATCTGTGCCACAAGTTTCAATGGTCTCTCCCGTCTTTAAGCTCTGCTTGGTTGATTTTGACATCTCAGCATGAATTAAGGGTCAGAGAGTGGTTTTGGTCAAAGGTAAGAAGTCACAATTTGAAGGCATGTGCAGGGCGGAGGATCCTTCAGTGTCAGTAGACAGACGCCTGGCCTCTGCCGTGATTCTCACCCCGGCTGCCCGGGAGAGTCTCTGGGAAGGTTTCAAACCGCCCATGCCCAGGCGCGAACCCCAGAGGGTGAGTTCATCAGATGGGGCTCAGGTATTGGTGCTTATGCACCCCTAGATGCTCTCTGTGTGAGGCAGAAAGAACTCTGCTGAAACCACCTGTGTAACTCAGGTAATCTACCTGGTCTTCACTAATAGCAGGGCATTGGGAAGTGAGAGAACTCTTCTGTGTGTGAGGAATGTTCCAGAAAGTCTGCCAGCCAAGCAGCCTGTCCTGGAGAAGCCTTATGTTTATGTCCTTCAGAATGACAGTGGGCATATTTTTAAAAATTTTTTTATTGATTTTTAGAGAGGGGGTTGGAGAGAGAAACATCGATTTGTTGTTCCACTTATTTATGCATTCATCGGTTGCTTGTTCTATGTGCCCTGACTGGACATCACACCCGCAACCTTGGCACGTGGGGACAATGCTCTAACCATCTGAGCTCCCCTGCCAGGGCTCACAGTGGACGCACTGGAAAGCAAATGCTTTTTAAGTCTGCCTGGCTCCTGCCCCCATCACAGATCAATGATTCTGGAAGCCAGAGGAGGGCCACCTACAGCCAGAAGATGACAGACATTAATTCAGTTCTCTGCATTCCCAGAACTAGAGAACAAAATGCTTCAGGATCGATGACCTGCTTAAAAAGATGTCCTTTTTGGTTAAAAAGGGAATTAACCTTTAGAAGAGCAATACCAAGAGTACTTAGAATTATGGGGATGTCTTTTTAGAAAATGCCTTACACCTAGTAGCACAGAGAAAAAGAGCAGAGGGAATTCCAAGCACTCAGCAGCTCCTCTGATTAGTGGCCGTTACTAGCCAAGAGTAGCCGCACCTCTAGCTTCGTGCTTGCTGAGAGGGTATTGAGAACATGTTCGTATGCAGGTGTGAACTACGGAGTCTGACTGAGTTTAGTTTAAATATGTAGTACCAGCCTTCACTTAGGATAGTGAGGAACAATATTCGGGGGTGGGGGGCAAAGGTAGGTTTACAGTTGTTCATGTGGAAAATAATACAATAATAAGTAATAATACAAGAATGGGGAAAATGGAGACAGCTGTACTTGAACAACAATAAAAAAATGTGAAATAAAATCCCAAATACTTTTCTTGGGGTTGAGCTAACATTACAGTGGCTAACTCATGCAGTGCTTCCATGAGCACTCAGTGAGAGCAGTACTGAAAATACAAAGTAAAATGTTCCCAGAATGACCCCCCCCCCTGCCCGCAAAACACAAGAACAGGCTCTGTCCCACGTACTCACAGCTGTAAGCCTCCTTTTGCCCCACGCGGTATTCTTGCCCCAGATTGTTGTGTCCCCACCGCGTCGCTGGGCCCCTAAGGCTTCATTCCGCAGGTCACGGCTCCTGCTGGCCCATCGTAGTTGGAGTTCATGGCTGTGGACTCTGGCTCAGCCATCCAAAGCAGAGCTTCCCCTTCCCACTTGTGTGAGATTGTTATTTTTACAATTCTGTCCATTTCACTTCCTTACGTTTGTGGAACCCCTTATTTTATTTCACAGCATACGTGTTTATGAAATGCACAGAATGACTAAGATTTCCTTAGTCATCGGAAATTGGAAGGCTCTTGAGGTCAAATCTATTACAATAGGGATTCCTTTTTCCATGTGTTCAACAACCCCAGATTGTTGTGGTTACCAAGTCCGTCTGGAAACTTCTGGTTCCCTCAGGAGGCAGTCCTTCTAGTGTTTGGAACTCAGAGGTGAGCAGACATTCCTGCCTCTTCTGGAGCACCTGCCAGAATGGTCTGCTCGGGAATGTTCATTTAGCCTAGTCTCCGCTGAGCTAAACGCTCCCTGGCCTGGCTAGATTCTCCGTGTGACGGGTCACCATTCTGTTGACTGGTGTATGACTAGTTCACGAGAGCGTGTTTCAATGGCTGGCTTGAATGCTGGCCTCTGAGAGACTGGACCATGGAACGGGCGAGTGTGAGAGGGCGGGCCAGGCCCAGGAGGGAGCAGGGGTTCCCTGGAGCGGCGCAGCGTGGCCGGCACGGGGACGGCAGGCGTGCGTGGGTTCTGGGCACGCCGAAAGCCTGCGGGGGCGGCGGAGGCAGACTCGAGCCCCGGCCAGCCATGCCCTGTCACTTGTCATTTAATGACAGCCCTTCCGCCCGCCTTTTAAAGCTGACAAAGGAAAATACTAAGCAACAAACTGCAACTTCTACCATTTTGTTTTGTGTGGTAGGTTACAGTTCCTCCGCTAACTATTTGGCCATAGTAAATTTTAAAAGTGTGTTTAGGAGCTTTTCATTTTTCAAACAGCAGCCAGGTTTGATCTGGGGGTTTGTTGCGTCTGCATCTGATTTACTGTCTTCTCTCCCAAGGAAAGAATAAATGGCTCGGGAGGGTCACACGGTTTCCCATCATCCTTCCTTTGGACGAGCGAAGTGCAGTAGTGTGAGCTGGGTGATCGCAGAGACTGGGGGCTAGATCTGCGTCTGAGCGGGTCACAGAGAAGTGTGCTGCCTCTTTGGTTGTCTGTCTGTCTACTTCCCTCCCTCCCTCCCTTGGGACTCTTTAAAACTGCTCACTGAATCCACCCTTTATTAGCTGGGCGTGGTGGCTGAAACGGTTACACTGTAACACCGCTGTTACAATGCTCGTGCAATGACAGCCTGCTCATCCCAGAAGCGGCCGTGTGGGGCAGTGATTCGCAGCACGGATGCCGCCGCCTGGCTGTGTGACCTTCGACCAGCCACACGAGCTCTCTGTGTCTGTCTCCTCATCTCTGACATGGGGTAAAAATAGGGCCTCCTTCCTAGGAACGTTCTGTGGGTCAGTTGTCCGATGCGGGCCGGATGCCTGGCCCTTGGAGGCGCTGTATGAGTGAGCCACTGTAGTTTTTGTCAGGCGTTCCATGATCGCTTCCGTGATAAATTCAAACAGCATTTTCACATTGACATTGTAAAGGTTTCCAATGTTTCTCCAGACAGATTGTTACGAGTTCTATAGTATATGAAAAATGAACAAGCTAAGTAGTTAAGATCTTTTTCAACATATCTTTGTTTTTAAAGTAAAAAAAGTTGGGGGGCAGTTTTAGGTTTACCACAAGATTGAGGGGAAGGTACAAAGATTCCACGCACCCCTGCCCCGTCCCTGCAGAGCCTCTCCCACTGTCCCCACCCCCGGCCAGAGTGGTACCCTTGTTACCACTGACGGGCGCACGTGAACACGCGTAATCACCCAGAGTCCGTGGTTTACCTTATGGTTTGCGCTCGGTGGCGTCCATCCTGTGGGTTTGGATGCAGTCACTGCACATGTGTCTGACTAACACTCACTGACACGTGTCTGTCACTGTGGTGCCGTCCAGAGGATCTGCACAGCCCTGAGGAGCCCCTCCGCTCCGTCCACTCTTCCCTCCCACCACCTCAGCCCCTGGCAGCCACGGGCCTTCTGACTGTCTCATTCCTTTGCCTTCTCCAGAATGCCACACAGTTGGAATCATACAGGATGTAGCCTTTTCAGTTGGCTTCTTTCACTTAGGAACATACATTTACGCTTCCTCCGTGTCTTTGCATACCTTGCTGGGGCTGCCTGCTTTTAGGGGCAGAAGGGTGGAGGAAAGGCGAGAATCCCTCTGAATGGAGGCATGTGGCCACGGGAGGAGAGGGGAAGGTCCGTGAGCACTGTGGTTCTTGAGCCAGCCCCTTACCTCGCAGAGGAGACACCCCAAAGTAACCGAGGCAGATTCAGCTCCAGGCCCAGGTCTCACGTGGTTTCACAGCCATGGAAGGGAATCATGAAATTTCCAAGCAGCGGAGCGATGGTGATTCTCGGAGTGCCCAGACCAGCATCATCAGCGGCACCCAGGAACTTGTCTAGCGAATCTGAAAACCTTTGCATCCCCAAGGGACAGTATTGGACTGCTCTGAGCACTAGATGCAGGTCACATGCGAGTGTCATTTGGACTCCTGATAAGCCTCGGTCTCAAGGCCCAAACGTTTATAGGCCAGCTCTATGGTTTGAGAGAGATTTTCCAGTGGAGAGAACCTTGCCCCGTCTCGTGGGTGTTTCTGCAGTCTGCCCCGACCTCACCCACACACTTAGTGATGGCTTCTGATCGGCTCTTGGAAAGTGCAGGACAGGTGAGATGTACATGTGGCCTCCTTAAAAGTTGTTCTCAGTAATGCTGTGTAAAGAGGCATAGTTTTGCAACCAGGCAAAGAAAAAATCTTTGAGAAGAGGATCAAGGGTTCTTAACCTTTTCTGTTGCATCTAACACATGTCCATGTATCACACAAAATAAATAAAAATACAAAGGAAACTGATTATATTGAAAGTTATCAAAATATTTTCAGAATTTGATATGGGGATTAAATATAAGGGACGGACACATTGGTGGCAGGTTTGAAGTAGTGACAAGTGTAAACATTTAATGTACCTGCAGCAGCTGCAGTACCTGGTGTCAGTAACAGGCTCTGCTAATTCGGCTGGGGTTTGGTTTGGGTTTTTTTGCTATATTTTTAACTGATGGACTGTTACAGTTGTTAGAAGTTAGTACAGCAGCCTCCCCTTCTCCATGGGGGGATATGTTCCGAGCCCCCCGGTGGACGCCTGAAACTGAGGATAGTACTGAACCATACATACATATACTATATTTTTTCCCATACACAGATGCCTCTAAAGTTTAATTTATAGACTGGGCGCAGTACGAGATTAACAACAATAACTAGGAATAAAATAGAACAGTTATAGCAATATGATGTAATAAGTTGTGTGAATGTGCTCTCTCTCAAAATGCCTTACTGTGCTGTGCTCACCCATCTTCCGATGTCGGCTGACCAACGCCGTGTGAGGAGATGAAGTGAGGTGGACGAGACATTAGTAAAGTCAAGGTTACATGGACATGAGCACTGCCGTACCTCGACAGTGGATCTGATGACAGCGACGCCCGCTGAGGGACAGCCAGGCGGGCGGCATGTGTTCCTGGGCCGTGGGATGACTCGCAGCCTGGGTGGGGCAGTGCCGGCTCGCGTGACATTGCATCATGCTCCTCACAGTGACGTGCGATTTAAAACGTACGAGTTTTTTATTTCTAGAATTTCTCGTTTACTATTTTCAGACTGTGGAAGGCAAAGCTATGGATAGTGGGAGGCTACTGTCAAACTAACGGTGTATATTTTATTTCATCCAAGTTTAAGGCTCCGTCTGGATTCTGTCCACAGACTTGCTGGCCCCCAGGTAGGAATCCTTGCAGCAGGAGGTGTAGTGTGCAGTGTGTTTATTTTCCCCAACGTCAGGCATTAGAGCGTGGGCGTCAGTGTGCTGTGAGTATCGCAACTGTGTATCGATAGAGTAGATCTGAGTAGGGAGGAGTCAGTGTGCTGTGAGTATCGCGACTGTGTATCGATAGAGTAGATCTGAGTAGGGAGGAGTCAGTGTGCTGTGAGTATCGCGACTGTGTATCGATAGAGTAGATCTGAGCAGGGAGGAGTCAGTGTGCTGTGAGTATCACGACTGTGTATCGATAGAGTAGATCTGAGTAGCAAGGAAACTGCTTTGATTTCCAGGCGATTTATCCAAAGCCATTAGCTGGAGCTCGGAATTAAGTGTAAAGGCTGTTATTTGCTGTAGTCAGGAGGACGGGTTGATAAATTGACAAATTCAAGATTCCATTTAACCTCTTAAAGCTAATCTTTGTTTTAAATTTGCTGTTACATTGTATTAGGCTAATATTGACCGTGCATAAGTTACAAGGTATTTGAATTGCTACAGGTACTTGAATGTACTTATATAGTGACCTTTTAAATTAAACTGTTGAGTCTGCAGTAGTGGTGAAAAAAATATCCGGGCCCTACCCTAGAGACAGTAGGGTGTGCAGAAACCTAGGCTGCCCAGAAAGCCAGGCCTACAGGTGGGAAGGAGGAGATACACCCTGGGCACCCGGAGGGCGGGCGCCTGCAGGCAGGCCCCGGGCTCTGGGCGGGAACCTGAGCACCTCTGTCATCAGACCAGGGTGTCCCATGCGGCCTCCCCACCCCACCCCTGCCTCTGTCGGTGTGCAGCCCCGCGGGAAAAGCTTCATAAGCTCCACAGGCGTTTCTAACGTACTGTCAGGGTTAGTGAACCAGTGATGGTTCTTTGAGGCCAGTGTTGCTGGAGACCATGACTCAACAGTTGGAATCTGAGTGTCCTGAACTTCACCTGACTTCACATATCAGCTGGGCTGCTGACCACCAAAAAGTCATTTTTCCTGATTTCCCTCGAATGTGTTCCTTCTCTGAAAAATAGTTTCCAGGACCAAATGAAATAGAGTCGGAAAGGCAATGTTTATTTGGGAGGGGGGCATCGAATACTATGGACATATGTTATAGTTTACCCCCCAGCTATTAACATCAAAACATGTTTATAAGAGGGGGGACACCCAAAAAATGACTTATCTTCTGGAGGGTGGGCTCCTTGCAGTCCAGGCTTCCCCTGCTAGGTGAGTGTTCTAGGAACCCGTCTGTATCAACGCACCAGCTGCCGTTGTTGTGAGAGGCTGAGTTTGGCTTCAGGGAATATTTTGGAAGACTTTCAATGCGTTTGCCCATTTCATGATTTGTAAGCACCGCTGCCCACACTGTGCTGAGTGTTTAGCCGTTTGTGACCCCCATGCAATCCCACCCCAACAAACACTCTTTTTTTTAATTTCCCCGGATGAAAAAAGTCCTCAGAGGGAAACATTTTGCCGATGCGGAAGAGGTGAAACAAAAAATGGCAGAAACATTAAAAGTCATCAAAATCAGTTCAAAAACTATTTTGAGTGGTGGAAAAAAACATCTCCATTAGGTGTATTGCATCAAATGGAGACTACTTTGAAGGTGACTGAGGTTTAAACATGTAAGAATAAAGACACAATTTTTTTTATAAACTCCCGTCTTTGTGGGGTCCTCCCTTATAAAGCATAAAATTGCAGGAAACATTCACTTCGTTTGCTCCCCCTCAGCTAAACTTACAGGTTTCTGGGTTCCAACATGCATTTTTGACATTAGCAGGTAAGTGCAATTGAGATGGACGGTTCAGCTGGATCTGCTCAGCTGTCACCTGGGTCTGGAGTCACAGGATTCCGGAGGACCGGGAGGGCTCAGGGAGCATTTTCCAGCCTCTTATTTTCGGAGCGAAGAAGCTGGTGTATTCGCGGTCATGGTGCGGAGCTCCCTAACCAGTTTTCAGCCTCACTCTGCCCCTGCTTTTCTGCCCATGAGGGTGGGCGGGGTGCAGTCCCCTGAGGTTCTTCCTGCGACACTGTCACCTCTGAGAGGAGAAGCCTGTCCCGGGAACGCACGTTAAGTGGAAGGGCTGAATCCGGGTTGCGGCCACCTGCCCCACACTATACCTCGGCGGTCTATAAACAGAACTTAGCCCTCCAGGGGCCGCCGTGAAGCCGAAGTGGGGAAAGGACACTTGGATATTAAATGCCCTGAGCACTTAGCCCCGGTGCTGTCAGAAGTTCATCTTCTTTTTTCTGAGTGGACCCTTGGGGCTCTGGCCGCTAAGCGTCAATTAAGTTGTGCCCAGTGACTGGGACAGCCTCCCGATGGCCTGAGCGCACAGCCCTCCCGACAGAGGCAGGGGTGGGGTGGGGCGGGGGTGGGGAGGCCGCATGGGACACCCTGGTCTGATGACAGAGGTGCTCAGGTTCCCGCCCAGAGCCCGGGGCCTGCCTGCAGGCGCCCGCCCTCCGGGTGCCCAGGGTGTATCTCCTCCTTCCCACCTGTAGGCCTGGCTTTCTGGGCAGCAGGGTTCATGGACTCTCTGGCTTGGAGTTTTCTGGCCCAGCCCCTTCTCACGGCAGACTTATTTGTGAGAGCCCCCGACCCTTGAGAGCAGCTCTGTTTCCAGCCCCAGTGAGCCTCGCTGTGATGGATCAGGTCCCTCTCACGTGACTCGCCCTCCGCCCTGACCCACCGCTGCCCCTGGGCCTTACCCTCTCCTCCCCACAGAGCCCAGCTTTGTGGCCCCGATCCTGTCCGCCCACCACCTGACTCCACCTAACTTCCCTGACGCTAATGGGGTTTCCGTGTCATTTTGTATTAATGTGGTTCTGTCTTTGTGTCTGGAAGCATTACGTTGTTTTTTCTTGTTTGAGTTTTTAGAGATAATCATACCACGTATAGTATTTTCTTTCTTTCTTTTTTTTAGCATTGCATCTAAGATTCATTTTAATTTTCTCTGCCTAGCCAATTTCCCAATTATTAACTCTGTCCATGGTGCTGACAGAAAAGTTTTGGTTGAACAAGTTCTTAATTAAAAATCCTTTGTAGCTCATTCTCTAGTAGTTTTCTTTTTTAAAAAAAAACCCATAGTAGATGATCTGCGTTGTGATGATAGTGTTGCAAATATAATTGCAGACGAGACAGACACAGTCAGGCAAGAATAGTAGATTGATGATCCCATTAGTGAACAGAATGTATTCTCCTGACACACCCAAATTTTCAGATGGCTTGTCACTCGAGGAGGAGACAGTGGAGGGACCTGATGGTGTGTTTGGAGATGGGACATCCTCCCTATGGTGTCGCGGGCAGACTGCCTCCCTCCCCGTTTGGAGGCTGTGCTGTGTGTTGGGGGTCTCAACACATGTCGTTCCCCCCACCGTCCTCTCTTGGGAGGGCCAGTTCAGGGAAATAGACCTGTGCCTGCCTGAGACCCGGAACCCTGTGCTCAGTCCCCTTCTCATGGGTGATCATGGGATCAGGGCAGAGACCACCAAGATCGATTTTGTGGACAGTACATTGCACACCTCTGGACTCAGCTTGTATGGACGAGTACACATGATGGCCCTCTCTGGGGCTGTCCTCTCGACACACTCCAAGTGCAGGCCTGCCCATCCAAGCCCCTGCATCCGAGAGATCAGCCATCACAGGACTTACATTCTAGTGGCAGAGACAAGGGTGTAAGGCATGCTGGGAAGTAGACCAGTGCAACATTAGTGAATTGTATAGTGAGTGCCCTGAGGGTGGGGTGGTCAGGGAAGGGCTTCCGAAGTGCTGTTTCAGCTAAGGAGTGAGGTGTGGCCAGCCAGTGCCAAGGACACCTGGCTCATTTCTCTCTCCTACCGAGGCGAGGTTCGTGAGGGGACTCCATTGAGGGACGCTTCACTGTGCAAGAAAGGCGTGATGACAAGGGCCCAGCCCGGAGGGAAACCGCGCAGGCCAATGGAAGCCCGCACTCCAGTTTGGGCGCGGTGCTGCGCTCGCTGAGAGCACAGGTTACATCACGTGGCCTTTCCAAACTTCAGTTTTGGCTTCTTTAAAACGGTGAGGCCGGCACCCAGTAGTGTTATGAGTCCTAGGCAGGGGATACATAGCTGAGAAGTATGTGCACCATTCGGGCATGATATAAATAGGTGATGAATTACATTGAAAAGCAGTGATATCTGAGCTGCCATAAGGCAGAAGATGATTGAGTGCTAGGGATGAAGAGTTGTGAGATTAAAGAGGAGAAATCAGTTTGAGCTAGACTATCTTCAGGCACCTGTAAAGTGGGAAGGAGTGAAGAATGAAGCCCTGTGTGGCTTGAACATCATGAGCGAAGAAGAAGGGCAAGAGATGAAGCTGGAAAGGGAGGTGCTGGCTCCTGTAGGGCCTGGAACACAGCGGAGCTTGGATGTTAGGGGGCAGAGGGGTGCTCCAGACCCATGAACAGACAGGCACGTAAGGAGGACGTATCACAGGAGGGTGGGGGCGGAGGGCAGGAGCTGTGGTGTAATGCGTCTCAGAGCTGACGGTGGCCGGGGCGGAGAGGTGCAGAGGAGACGGTGCAGCCTATCGGGGGCGACTTCAGTAGGACATGCTGATGTGGGCTGGAGGGAAGGGCAGCGGTCCACAGCCCCTCCAAGATTTCTGGCTGGAGTCGGTGAGTGGAGGCAGGTGCCAGTCACATGGAGGAGGTGGGTGGGGGGAATGCGAAGGGGTGGAGAAGGTCCGGTGTCCAGAGCCCTTGGGATTCGAGGATAAAGCGAGTGCCTGCCCTCAGTGAGTCATGTGTGGACGGGCTATGGCTGCTCGGACACAGCATGCCAGGTGCCACAGGTGTCTGAGAGTGGGGCACCTGGCCTCGCCCCAGTCATAGCCAAGGTGCTTGTCCTGAAGCTCTTCCCAGGCTTCTCTCAGTCCGAGACGGATGGAGTGGCGACTCGCTGTGGCTTCAGGGTACACATTGCCGGTTGGGAGACCAGGGTGACAAATTATTTTCTGCAGGAAACCCAAACAAGATAACACTTCAGCGGGATTCCTCAAAACGAAGCCCCAGCAGCATCTCCCGGGCTGATGAGCAGGGCTGTTCCTGGGTGGCCTGACCTCAGGTGCCTGGCCAGCCACCTGCTCCACTTCCCTTCTGAGGCGGGTCCCACCCAGAAGTGGGGAGGGGACATTGGTTGACGCCGCTCAGGGATGTTAAAGTGCTTCTGTGCTTCGGTGGGAAATTTTGGCAGGAGTAGGTTGTTCCGAGCAATTAGATTCCGCCTCTCAGATGTCAAAGATGGCAATGCAGTACCAACTGGGGCGTGTGTGCGTGTGCTGGCTGGCTGTGCGTTACCTGGAGGCTGGAGGGTGGCTGGGTTCCTTGGCTCAGAATTCTGTCTCTTGCCGAAGGCATGAGCCTTCAAAGGACTTTTCCTGTTTGGGGGAGTGCATACCTTCCTACCAACAGCCTGGACTTGAATAATGGCTGGATGCAAAATTCCCGGGCCATGGTGTGCTTTCGCTAAGTAAAGGGCATTTCACTGGGATCAGAAGAAAAGGGTTTATTGAAAGCAGATTAACCGAAGTTGCCAATTAATTGGATCATATCTATAATTGGGCTGAATGGATGGAGCCACACATGGGTTATGTTTTTTTTCTTAATTTTTAAATTAGTTTTTGAGAGAGAGAAAGAAACACTGACTTGTTGTTCCGCCTATCCATGCATTCCTTTGTTGCTTCCTGTGCGCACCCTGAGCAGAGACCGAACCTCCAACCTTGGAGCATCAGGACGATGTCCTAACCGACTGAGCTACCTGGCCGGGGCTGGGTTATGTTTTTGGAAGGACATTGGGTAGAAATATCTTCCCTCAAGCAGCCCTAAATAACCAAAATTTGTGGAACTGGCATCGGTATAAGATGAGATGTGAAGATATCTGAGAAGTAGTACGAAGAGATGATGTGGGACTTGACAGGAGGGAGAAATAGTTGCCTGCTGGGATGCGGGGCCCGGATCCAGGGCAGAGTGGACGTGGGTCATGGCTGGGAGCCGGAAGACAGGTGCGTGTTGACCGTGATTTCAGCAGCAGGAAAGCCATAAATGGTTGTGGTGGGAAAGCAGTCTCACAGATGGACAAGTAGTCCAGTCTGGCTGAACTGCAGTATCGTCATCTAATAAGAATGTAGAGATCATCTGATACAATCTTGCAGCAAAATCTGAGAGGTGGGAAGTGTCCTCTATTGTGCGGCTAAGGCTCACAAAGAGCCTGCTGCTGGCCGAACCAGAGGCCGGATCCTTGGACCAACAACCCAGTGCTCTCTTTGCGGCACCAGTGGGCACCCCGCCGCCATCCTAAGGGTGTTCGTGTCAGGTGCAGGTGACGTGGAGAGTTTCAAATGCTCAGTGAAGCAGTTGGGGCTCAATTCCATCAGCAATGCATGCTTAACTCACTTCGAGTGGGGAAACATAACTAGAGCCGTGCTTCAGACGTTGAATCTGGCAGGCGTGTGAGAGTGAATTGGAGACCTGGGTACCTAAGGCAAGGTAGCCACTTACAAGAATGTGAGTGCAGGTGGGGATCAAAGTCATAAGAAGTGGGGCTGAGATAACCTGAGGATCAAATAAGTTACAGCTTCATCTCAAGTCAGGTAGCTGATCGGCAGTGCAACTGAGGTTCCAATTCAAGTTTGTTTTTAACGCCCATTTTCTGGGGTCAGTCAGTTTCCTAACTAAATTGAAAGCAAAGCTGACATATGCAGAAGCAAGTCACAGTGCTAGGGCGCATTGTCTCCGCAGGCCAGTTTACAGCTGTTTTGAAATAGTGTGTATGTCCCTCCTGTGCACCCAGCCCTGGAATGGACTAGGAATGGGAGCGGGTAGTAGGTGCAGAAGTGCAATGGAGCTAGGTAAACATCACCAATGTTTAGACATATGCTGAGTTGGCCTGAGTTAGAGAGGTTCTGGAAAGGTGCTCGTTCGTCTAAAAAGGCGAATTTACCTGTCCGTAGCCTGCCCACCGCCTTGGAGCTAATGCTCATTGCATTAGGCAGGAGTTGGCGCTGATGGCCTTGGCCCAGACTTCCTCACGCCCAAAGCCTCGAACGCGGAGATTGTTCAAACTTGGGGGTATTTCTAAGTCCTGGTACCATCTTGGTCATGTATGTGCACCTTCACTAGGACAGCAGAACCGGCCCCTCATTCTGCAGGGGGTGTGTGTTTGTTTGTTTCCCTGCTTTGATGCCTCCTGCTTTTGAGTTGCTGATACTTTTTTGTTCATAAACCAGCCCCCCTTTTTGACTTCCTGGCCACGTACCCTTAGAACAGCCTGCTTGCTCCTCAGACTTCTCTCCCTGTTGTTTTTTCTGGGTCCCCTCGACGTCGAGTTCCCTGTGCGTGCCCTTGCCCCTGGGAGTCTGGCCCCGCTCACTCCCCCACCTCCTGGCACCGTATGTGGCTCCCAAGGACCCCTCCTAAGTGTTTTGGGCAGTGTCTACCTCCCCCTCCCATGTGGTTCTCTGCCAAGTTCTGAGGCCCAGACACAGCCCGTGCTCATCCGTTTGTCTCAGGTTAAACATACAGACTGGAGGCAGAGCTCCAAACTTCTGGGTGTGAACCCTGCAGTGCAGTTCTCCTTGCTGCAGATGCGGGTCTGAAAGTCAAACTGGGGTCTCTTTCAGAGGCCTCAAGCTCAGCGTGTTGGACTCCTGGTCTCTGGGCGACTTGCGCGTCTGCGCAGTTCTTTCAAGAATTGATTATGAAGGTATTGAGAAGAGAGATGACACCTGTCGTTGATCCCCAGGGTCCAGCAGATGTCATATAAAATTAAAATAGCAGAACAAGTGGGAATGGGAAATATAAGCATCCGCAGGCTTCTTTAGCAGCCACCTTTCAGTGGAAAGACCTCACAGACACGAGGAGCGACGGAACAGGCACCCTGGTCACAGCCGTGGTATCCTGGAGGTCTCAGAAAGCTGCTGCTTATTCTGTTCTCCAACTAATAGGCCTCAGATTCTATGTGCATTTTCAAGTAATTGGTTGTACAGACAATTTGAAAGATTTTTTTTCCACTGTCATCTGCTCAGCAGTGCCTGCCAGCCACCTGTATTACTCAGGCCGCTCCGCGTGTGACAACGGTCTGTGTGCGTGACGACCACGCAGCTCCTTGCTGACCTGGAGGAGTGGGTGAAGGTTCAGGTTCCTTCAGCCCAGCTGCCACGCCTGAGCCTCCCCCATGCTCCCAGCCCAGTTCCCTTCCGTCTTTCTCGTTCATCTCTAGTTAACATCAAGGTCACACCACTTTTCAGTGGTACGGCCCAGGTCAGAGGCGGGGCCTGCATTCATTGCCCTGAGCCGGTGAACTGCAGCCTACCTGGGCTGATAATGAGCAAGGTGAGGCAGGCCGCTTGGTGGCTTCTCTGTTCGTTCTTATCTAACCCGCTCTGCCCAGGAAGCCACTGGGGCTGGTGTTCAGAGCACTGGGCTGGTGCCAGGAGACCTGTGTTCTAAACCTGCACCCACACTTCTCAGTTTCCTCATCTGGAAGAGAGGGGCTGGTTGATCCCCAAGCTGCTTCTGGTCTAACTACATACACTGAGTATATGTTTTGCGCTGGGCACTGGTGATGGAAGGCCAAGTGCCTGCTTCGTGGCGGTGCATTTGTGAACGGCGGGGAGATGGGCGAGTGTGGCCCATGCAAGCAATCCATCTCCCACATCTGGGACCCGAAGACTTGCTCTCAACTCCCTGCTTGAACGGCCGCTTTCCTTGGAGACTTTATATGCTGCTTTTTCCGTTACTCGCCTGTCTTCCTACTATCTGTTTTAAAAGGATAAATATAGGTACATTTTTATCTGGTGTAGAGTATCTTCTTTCTCCCTTCCATTTAGCCTGACTGAAGTCCCTCTTACTGTAATTGATAGCTGTTTTATCTCGTTTCTGGGAAACTCGAAGCAAGATTGGCCTGGTGATTCATGGCAGCCCTTTGTGATACATATATACAAAAATGCTCAGAACCCTCTGCTGGCATGCTAGGCTCAACTGCAAGAGGAGAAGAAAGGATCCTTGTTCTTGAAAAAAATTACAACTTACGCAGAGGCACAGGATGGGCATGTCATAGGAACGGAGGGGAGAAGGTGTATCTGTACGTTCCCGGAGGAGGTTTGTATACACATGGCAGTGACCTCAGGGGCTGCGTGAAGAGGGACCGGCTGGCTGCACTTCCATCCTGTGGGTCACAAAGGGTACCTGCCACTTGGAAGCCCTTCTAGAACAACTTACTTTCTCGCATTTTTCAGATCTTGCACAGGCACGTGAGTGAGGGGGAAGTATGTTGACCCTGTCCCTCGCGTTTACCCCTAAAGGAAAGGGAGGTGCTCCTGATCAGGCTCAGGCCCTCGTCCACAGAGTCCCTGGCAGACACCAGAGCCTCCCCACGGCCAGCAACTGACCAGAGCTCTTTCCCTTCCAGGGATGAGAAGAACCAGTCCATCATCGTCAGCGGGGAGTCCGGAGCCGGCAAGACCGTGTCAGCCAAGTACGCCATGCGCTATTTTGCCACAGTTGGAGGCTCCGCCAGTGACACCAACATTGAAGAGAAGGTTCTGGCGTCCAGTCCCATCATGGAGGTAAAGCCTTCCGAGTGCCCTTGGCCTTCCTGGTTGGAGTCCCTGCCACTGGCAGCAGGACTGCGGGGTGTCCAGCCTTGTGTGGCCGCTCACCAGAATCCTTGGACGCACCGCATGTGGTCAGCGTTCCCGTCTTTCCCTGAGAGCCCCTTGTCCACTGTTGAGGGAAACATTTCGAAGGTGCCCCTGGGGCCACAGATTCGGGAACAACCTAACCCGGTAACACCCTTCAGGGATCCAGTGTTGGGTGCAGTGTCCGCTTTATGTTTTCCTTGTTCCTTGACTCTGCTGAACGCAGCAGGGACCGTCCTTCCCCGTCTACCGCCGCCTCTGCTGCCGTCCCGTGTCGGCAAGGCAGTGTTCCAACAAACCCATTCGGTGCTTAAAGGGCCCCAAACCAGGAGAACAGTTCTCATGGGAGTGGGAAGTCTCGCTAGAAGATTCCTTTTTACCCTAAAAAATATTTGGACATTTTATCCTTTGGGGGGAAGGTCGAGCCAAAAGTGAAGTAATAACATAGAGTCTGCTGAAGATCCTCAGAAAACTGTCCTCTGTGATGGAATGAATGGGCCAGGGCAGGTCCCATCTGTGCCTCCTGCCCTCCCCATCAGCCCCTGGGCTCAGCAGGCCAAGAGTTCTCACTGCCAGTGCAGGGCCAGGGAGACGCTAACTTAGACCTCGCTGTATGCAACTGCGCATGGTTTGGGGCGGAACTCTACTTTCTCCTTTGCTCTGTGAAAACATCACACTGATGGAGTAGCAGTGTGTGGCCACACAGTTCCCGGGCAAGCTTTGATTTCCTGCCTTTGAATCTGAGGCTGTTCGTTAGTGTCTGATTAATAGTCTGGGAGGAGCCCACCCCCTGTCAGCCCTGGGCAGCCCCTTTGTTTTAGTAAGAAGAAAATCCGCTGAGGCTAAAAGCTGCCAAGATAATATCCGATTTCTCTGCGGTGCTAAGGTGGTTGGTCTTTCAGATTATTTTGGAGCTGGGGGAACAAAAACCTGCCAGGACCTTCCCGGGTATCCCCTCTCTCCTTCTCCCTTTTACCAAGTGCAAGAGTAAATCCTGAGGCTTAGTTTCTAGGAGTTCGCTGGTTATCCAGGCAAAATCTCCCGCCAACAGAGTCGTCTTGGCTGGGAACTTCATTCGCAGTGTATTCGTTAAGAATTTGACCATAGCCAGTTTCGACATCTGTTCTTAATGTGAGTTGGGAAATGGTTCATACTTGTACAGTTGAAAGCATGTTTGCAAACAGATAAAAAGAAAAATTATTTTATTACAATGGTCCTTACCCTTGCCTGTGCATCACAATTGCCCAAAGGGCTTGTTAAAACAGATTATTGGACTGCGCCCTCCTCCCCCCAAATTTCTGATTCAGAAGGACTGGGTGGGACTCAAGAATTTGCATTTCTCCCAGGTTCCCAGGTGATGCTGACGCTGCTGGTCTGGGTGCCACACTTTGAGAACCGCTGGCCTAGTAAAAAGGGAAGACAGGCGAGCATGAAGGGCAGTATTCCCCCTAGCCCGCAGCCTGCTGACAGTCACTCACCGTTTCGGTGTGTTTCCTTCCAGCTCTTTCACTGCCTGGTGTAGGATCAGCCTTGTCCCATTTCATTACACATTTTATCAGCTGTCCTACTGACTGCAAACATATGTTAATAGATTTTCACTGCAGTTCGTTTAACTCTATCATCAGGCATTGTGTTGGTAGCCTGTTTGCTCACAATGTACATTCTAAGCCCTGAGACAGGGCCACGGCCCAGTTCAGAAAGTGACTGTGGCCCGTGACCTGGGCCTCCCGCGACCTGGGCCTCCCGTGACCATCTGCTGCAGCTAAGATGAGGCAGCTAGAACAGCATCGGCGTGTGTTTCAGCTCCAGCGGGAGTGAAACCAGGCTTTCAGCTTCTCTGCCGGGAGTTTCGAAATTCAGTTTATCTTCAGGCAGCGAGACTTCAAAGACACAAAGGGCCTCCCCTTTGGAGATGGAGGAAGTGGCTGCTCTGGGCAGAGCAGAGAAGGGAAGAGACCTGTCTGATCTCTGGTGACTGGGCAGAGCTGACTATTAGTCAAGATGAGAAGTTAATGAGGGCAGATCACTGTGTCGTTAAACCTGTGTAAGACCCAGGGTGAATGAGTTTTTAAGTGTCACTGTGATAAGACATACAATATAAAGTTACCACGTCAGGTATACAGCTGTGAGTGGTGGTGAGTACACCCACGTGTTGTGCAGCATCGCCGGGACTTGCTCGTCTTCCCACACAGACGCTCTTCCCACTGAACATTCACTCCCCACCCACCCCCGCCCCCGCCCTTGACAGCCACTCTCTACTGTCTGTCTTGATGCATGTGCTTCTCGTACCTCATGTAAGTGGAATTACACACTGTTTGTCTGTTTGGGTCTGGCTTACTTCATTTGGCATGCTTTCAAAGTTCACGTTGCAGAATGTATCCTTTTTAAGGCTGGGTCGTATTTTATTGTGTGGCTCAACCATATTTGGTTTGTTCATTCCTCTGTTAATGGACGCTTGGGTGGTTTCCCCATTCTGGCTACTGTGACTAATGCTGCTGTCACCATTGGCATGTAAGTATCCGTTTGAGTGCCTGCTTTGGGAGTGCTTTTTTAAATGACAGTAGTCTAAAACTATCTAATGTTTTCAGCGTCCATTATGGCCTGAGCAGGCTGGTGGGCTGCTGTGGAGGCAGGGTGCTTTGCTGTGGGAGAGATGTGAGAGCAGTGTGCACACCCCAACAGACACAAGATGTGGTTCAGTTGCTAAGGTCTAAAGGAGGCGGAGTGTGCCCTGACCGGAGTGGCTCAGTGGTTGGGCGTCGTCCTGCAAAGCAAAAGGTTGCCGGTGTGATTCCCGGTCAGGGCGCCTGGGTTGCAGGTTCAGTCCTCAGTCCGGGTGCATACAAGAAACAACCAGTCAGTGTTTCTCTCTCACATTAGTGTTTTTCTCCTGCTCTTTCTCTCCCTTTCCCTAAAAAATAAAAACTGAAAAATACAGGTACGTATACACAAACCAGCCTAATCTTGCAGGGTGTCATGCAAATAAATGCTACACCAGTTTGAGCTCAAAGCATTAAGTTTCTTCCTGGGACAGTAGGTATGTTGGCAACTTTGTGAGTAAGTCCTGAGAGATTGTTCTGTCAAATGTAGAATTTTGACACCCTGGAGACTGTCCCTTGAGCTGTTATGAAGTGTTATATGAGAGAGAAATCTTGGACATGAGCAGGGACAGGAAGAACCCTGGGCAGGCTCAGAGTGCAGCCAAGCAGAGAGAGCCTTTCGTGCCTCCAACACCCAACTTTTGACAAGTCTAGAGACTCGCTGGGTCCTTGTGCCCAGGAAGCCCAGTCATCCTGGCGGCCCCTCAGAGAGTCGTCACCAACATAGGCCTGTGTAAATCAGGGGGCAGAGGACTACTGTCCTCGCTGCCCCTGTCCTGGGGGGAGGATAGACGAAGTGGTCAGTTAGGGTCTTGTCACCATCTCTTGTTTTCGTGGCCCAGCGAACTGCAGATGGCTCCTGGGGAGACCGGGAGTTGAGGGCGGTCCGAGGAGGCGGGATTCCTGGTGGGCTGCGCTAAGTGGCAGTTGTTTGAATTAAAAAGTGACTTGGGGAGGGACCGGGCTGATTTATCATCAGCACCAGCGCGCTCTGACCACAATCTGTGTAAGAGCTTGTCGCCTTCCCCGGAGTGACTTCTTCACAGTCTGCGCGATTAAAAGGACGTTGGTAACCAAGAGACTCTCAGAGCAGGGACAGAACCGAAGTTCAGGTCAGAGGGGTTCTGTGGCTTTTGGGGGTGACTGGAGTCTGCTGGCATACAACTGTGGGGGCCACAGAGCCCCCCACCCCAATCCTGGGAGAAAGAAAGGAGGCCAGGGTTTCAGTTGGGAAATGGAGAGAAACCAAGGCCAGTTACAATCTCCTGGAAGCTGAAAACTTCCGTAGTGGATATTTTCATAGTGCTTCAGCCACCTAAAGAGTAAGCCACATGAAAGAGATTACAAGCTAATATGTCTGTTGCCAATCCATCAGCTCTGTGATGTCTTGCAGGAAGTGAGTATTTGCCCAAGGACACCAGTCCTTCAGCCATTCATTTTCAAAGTTACCATCACGTGTGTTCGAATGGTACCAAGAAGGCTGTGGCGTTCTGATCTGTCCTCATAATGAGTGTGGAGGGATGGGTGTTGATCTTTGGTCACTTTCTAGGAAGTGCCATTTTTCAGGGGGGATGACATTTGATGGCTTGGCCATGAGAGCTGGTCAGAGAGGACTAAGCCCAGAAGGTTTTCTTTTCTCACAAAAGCTCAGCCCTTGGGCCCTTGCACTGTTGAAAGGCATCAGAGTAGTGGGCTCTCTGTGTCTATGGACCTTCCCTCACGGTCTCAAGATGACTGCAACAGCTGTAGCGATCACGTGTACATTCCAGGCAGGAAATAGAGTCCACCAATCAACTCATTACTGTCGTCGGCCATCCTTCAGAATAAGGGGGCAGAAAAATGGCGCTGTGTTCTGTTTTAGCGCGGCCCATTGTCATCCCGATAGCAGAGGATGGAAGGAAGAGAGATGCTGCCACAAACATCCGGTCCTGAAATTCAGAAAGCCCTCCCTGTTTTGCACATCTTTTGTTGGTTTATTCTGAACAGGCCATCGGAAATGCCAAAACCACTCGCAATGACAACAGCAGCCGCTTTGGGAAGTATATTCAGATTGGCTTTGACAGAAGGTACCACATCATTGGCGCCAACATGAGGACCTACCTGCTGGAGAAGTCCAGGGTGGTCTTCCAGGTGAGTGCTGGGACTGGGCCTCTCCCGTATGGTTTTCGCCGTGGGTGCTGCTGCCTGTTCCCTCACCCCTGTCCCTGTGTGTAAAGAGCGGCTCGCCTTCCGAGCCTGGGATTGGACACCTTGTTCTTTCGGTCACCTTTCTCTTCGTTCATGAACAAGTGCTGATTCAAATGCCACAGACATCGTGCCTGAAAACCTTTACCACTGCTGTCATTTTTCGGTGAGTGTTGCTTTTCGACTCCATCGACAAGCGTATCTCACGTGCTCGCCCGTGCTGGACACCGCAGACATGGCCAGGAACCCGTGGCCTGCTCCTCGCGGTTTCAGAGTCGTGAGCAGGGCGACGGCCCACAGCCCACGGCGTCTGTGGGTCTCAGCATTCCCCAGTCTCCTGCTTATTGGCCATGTCGTTGAAGAAAAGGGGGGAAGCCTACTTGCTTTCCTTTTCAAATTAATGTATGTCCTTCTCACCAGCCTCGGTTCTTCATCCCTCTGAGCTCACCTTCCGTTCTCTTCCTCCCAACTGCTCTTCGGCCTCTTGGTGGCCTCTCCCTCCTCCACCCTGGCCTTCTGTGGTGGTCCGTGCAGCTCACTGCACGAGAGCGGCCTGCCTCCAGCCCCCTTTTGGCGTCCCGTCACTGAACTGAGACGCGTGTGTGCCCTGGTGTGAGCCGGCCACACACTCTTCCCCGGGGTCATTGGCGTCCAGGCCCTGACACTGCAGCTGTCCTCAGAGGGGACGTCAAAACCAGCCTCAGCCGTGTGCTCCTCAGTGGCCCCTGACTCTGTGCTGGTCCTTAGCAATGGATGTAATGCATCTCTGCACCAGCTTCATGGTTTTTATTTCCCTTGTGTTGCCTAGGCGTTTCCTCCCCATCCCAGGTCGGTCCAACAACCCCACCCCTTTATTTCCCGCAGCAAAGCGAACAGCCTGCTGGACTGGGTGTGGGTTGGGGTGCCGGCCACGGCTCTGAACACCCCGGAGCCTTTCTCCTCCTTGCTCCCGTGGTCAGGCCTCCTGAAGCCCCCGCCCCCACCACCACTGCCAGCTCAAGGCAGGTCCGGCCCGGTGTCCACCCTCAGGCCTCTCTCAGCCGTGGGCCTTTCCCAACTGCCCAGCCTGATTGTGGGCCTGAGCCCAGCATTTCCTTGGCTCTGAGCCTCCCCGAGGGAGCACAGCTGCCCGACGGGTGTGCGCTGATGGATGGACCCACCGTTGGGGGAGTAGCAGTGGTGTTCTTCATAGGAGGAAAAGGAAAACACATGTTTTCATTGAAGAGGTAGAAATCCTCAGGTGGGAAGGAGGCCCCATAATAGCGAATGAAGATCCAGAGGTGGGAACTGAAGGGGCGCAGTGTGGAGAGGCACCCCGAGCGCCCTGGGATTAGAATGAAGAAAGGGACGATCTCGGGGGCGACTACCCTAAAACCGCTTAACTCTGTTCTCCTTCAGGCAGATGATGAGAGGAACTACCACATCTTCTACCAGCTCTGCGCTGCGGCCAGTCTTCCGGAGTTTAAGGAGCTCGCACTAAGTAAGCCCATCCTCTGGGAGGGCCGTGGCTGCAGCCGGTGGCGGGTACCCCTGGGGGCTCTGCTCAAAGCCCGCCGTTATGGGCTCTTGTCTCAGCTCTGCCTGCCCTGGGGACACCTCCCCTAGGCCCCTTGACCCAGAGCTTCATTACCCCGTCAGTAAAAAAGCATTCATTGCACCCAGACTGCCTGCCACGGAAAATGTTGGCCAGGATAAGCAGCAAGGGGTGAAATGGTGTTTGCAGAGCAAAGAAGAATTTCTAAGTATTACTGTTTTGAAAAATGTTTCCACTTTTTAAAAATTTAATTTAATTTTTATCTAATCACTATTTTTAAAAAAACGTTTCCACTTTTGACATAAGGAATGTGTCCCAACCACGAGGATCTAGAAGGTTTCATTAATGCTGCCGCTTCCATGTTAAGTGATAATTAAGGACTGAGACAAAGAGAACAGAGGGAGGGGGAGGGTCAAGTCAGAATGAAGCGGGGCGGGGGCTCGAGAGGCACCTTGACAAAGTCCAGGCCTTACCCGCGGGAAGGTAAGAGAGGGCCGACTGCTCAGTGCTACTGGGCAGCCGTCCTGGGGGCTCTCCTGCACACCCGCCCTGGAGCACTGGGCAGGAGGATGCAGGGGCCAGGCTGCAGCCCTGGACGGCGCTGTGCTGATCCCATCAGATGAAAGTCCTTCAGTGGGGCCTGATCACCAGTTCAGCCCTCGGCCTGCCCTCTGCATTGCCTGCCTTGCTTGCCTTGGGTCCCTTCAGCCATCAGCGCCCCCGTGGGCGGTGTGAGGCCCCGGGGTGCGGCACTGAACATCACACTGTGCCTGGCTGTCCTCGCTTAGCAAGCAGTAATTACAGTGCAGAGTGGTAAGCAGATGCGGAGGGGGGCCTTAGCTGACGCAGGTCAGAAGGTTCTTGGTGGAAGTAACCATTAAATTTGGACCCTGGAGGACGTGTATTATGTTGGCCGTGCCTTGGACTCTGGTTGTTCAGTGTTTGAGAGTAAAATCATTACGCCCTTGGGTGTAGGAGTGGCTGTTACAAGCCTCGTTTGGGAAGCAGGGACCTTGAGACTCTCATGTTGGCTTATGGTCACGAGCAACTGGGAAGACAGGCCACGTGAACGGCCACCGCCACCCTCCCCTCTCCTTCCCAGAGAGGGAGCACAGACCCAGCTGGGCTTTTCAGGGCTAACCTGCTGGAGATGAAAGCTTTTTGTAAGGCCAGTTGTTACAGAAACTGAACGAATATTGGCAAGATCCATCGGGCTGTATTTGGACCCTTTTGTCCCAAATAATGTGGCTTTCGGGTAAAAGGGGAGAAATCCTCCTAGGATGTTTTTGCGCTCACATGAGTGCGCTGAGGTGAAAGTGACTCTCCCTTACCCGCGTCTCTGCGACGTGCAGGCTCCTTGGGCTCCTGGCTGGATCAGCTGGACACTGCCCAGTTCGATCCATTCCTTGCTCTCCTTTCCCTGCTTGTGCCCTCTGAGGGCATCTTGGAGCGAAGCGAAGACCTTTGATAAGCTCTTGTCTCCGTCTTCGGGGGTGGGGATAGGCTGTGAGCCCCGAAGCTTGACATTTAGCTTCACTCATAACACTGGCTGAGTAGCTGGAAATGTCAAATGAATGAAGGACAAGTCAGCAGCCCCTAGTGACCAGTTAGACCGCCTCAGCCCTTTGTCTTCACCTAAAATGTGCCGTTCAAATGCAGAGAAAAAAGTCTTACAAGAACCCCCCCACCCCACCCCGGCCCCGGCCCCGCAGGAGTTTTGTGCCTTTGTCTGAGGGTGGGGGAACAGACTCGCGTGCAGTCGGCGCTGCTCGCCTCCGCCCTGGTGGCGGTCTGTCGCATTAACACGGCCAAATTTTTTTTTCTTTCTAGAGAGCAGCCCAATGAATAATTTGTTACAGCGTGAAATTATTCAGGGTTACAGTGTGAATAAAAGATGGTCAGGAGAGGTGTAATGGGCCCATAGTTGCTTGACGAAAGCCTCTAGGTAACAGGGAACAAACTCTTTCTTCATTTTCATCCCACTGGTGTCTTGATGCAGTTTTATGAACTGTCTCTCTTGCCTTGCACAGGCTGGAGCGCAGCCTCCCCAGGTGACGGGCAAGCCCCTGGCCACGGCCCTGGTGGTCCACTGCTCTAACCACGGGTTCATGACCCTCCGTGGTCTGTACGTGGCTGGATCCAGTGCCTGCCTGTTGAGCCAGTTCACAGGCGATGTCGCGGTGCTTTCCTCCCTGGAAATTCTAAGTGCAGAGAGGCCCGACCTGGAGGCCACGAGAAGTCGTTCTGGGATGGGGTGGCCAGTGACAGCAGCCTGGGCCTGGCGGAGAGCTGAGCCCCAGGCAGGCTCAGCAGACGGGGGGGCGCCTCTGGGAGGTCTGTCTTGTTAAGAGGGTCTAGAGGTGATGTTAACCAAAGTAAGTGCACACCTTAAAGCAGGTGGAAGGGTGCGGTGGTTGGGATGGGATTAGGATCATGTGGTAGAGAATGCTGCAGCAGAGCCCTGGCCCCTGCGGTGAGGGGCTTCAGCCAGGGAAGGGACCCAGCGGGGCCTAAGTTTGGGAACTGGAGGCAGGGAGGGTGGTCTGTCTGACGCAGGAGGGCCCTGGCGGCTGACAGCAGAGGGTCTTTGACGGATGCTGCAAACGCCTCCTTCCCTCCAGGATAGAAGACTGATGTTCTCCTCTGCGGTAGCTTCCTGGTGGGTTCAGGTGCTACTTTTGGTAATGAGTTAGGTCGTGTTTGTGGCTAAGTCATGGGCTCTCGTAGGTAAAGAATCATTTCCTCAATAAGTGATCCAGTAATGGGCTCCCAGGCCTGGCCAAACCCTGGGTGAGCTTGGACGGTCTCTTACAGTCTTCTGCAGGTTCCTCAGTCTGCCAGCCGGAAAACCAGGAGTAAATAACACCTCCTGTTTTTCCCACATAGGCCCCGTAAAAAATTATCAAATGTTTCGAAAGGGGAGTGTAAAGGGAGATGAGAAGGGGTGCTTTTATGCAGCCTCTGACACTGTTATCTGGGCCAGAGCTCCCAGGGGGATTCGGTGTGAAAGAGCGAAGTGTGTGAGCTCCACACAGGCCTGCACGGCTTCCTTCATCCAAACCCACCGTGGCCGTGCCTGGGCACGAGGTCAGGACTGAAGTCCTTCCCCTCACAGCTCAGGTACCGCCAGTCATCAGAGTGAGGGCCTCCTCCAGGAAGCCTTCCTTCCTTCACAAACTACCACTGGCATTCAGCTCTTCGTTCCTGTGGGCAGAGGGGTTGCCTGATGTGTAGAGCTCAGGTTGGGTGAGACGGGTTTGGGACAGAGTTGTGCACTTCCTAGCTGGGCCTGGCCAAGTGCACTTGACCGGCGGAGGAACTGATGAATTGCAGCGTGGCTTGGAGCAGGATGCGAGGTGAGAAAGGGGGAGAGACCAAGAAGTCAGGTGAGCAGGGCCCTTTAAGGCACAAATGGGGGTGGAGCTGAGGAACCACCATAAGGAAGCTGGTATATCTGGGACAGAGATGGGGAAGGACAGCGATGTGTGTGGAGTGGCAGGAGGAGTCCACTCTATGAAGAAAGGTCCATGGGGCTCTTTTAGGGCATTTGACCTTTGCCTTGAGGGCTGTGGGGCAGGAGAGGGTTGCTCAGGGCTGTCAGTAGAGCCGTGGGGTTAGAGGTGCCGGCTGTTTGAAGGGACGGGAGCAGAAATGAGGAGCAGAAACCGGTTTCAAGGCCCAGACACCGGACGCTGAAGGCAAGACCGAGGGTGGTGACCGTCAGAAGGGAGGAAGGAAAGAGACTCGGGAGCTTCCTAGGGGGTCCAGGTGGAAAATCAGGGTGTTGGAGGCCTTCCCCGGGACCTGCTGTGCTGCTGCGTCTGCGCACGTTTGACTGATGCGTGTTCAATCGCACGCGCCCAGGTCTAGGGAAGAGAATAAGTTTTCAGAGGAGGAGGAAAACCGGCCAGTGCTCGATTTTGACCTCTTGTCAAACTCAAACATTACACCCTTAGAGACCCTAAGTACCGGGCAGGGTTGTACCACACGAAGCTTCTACACGTTAGGTGGGAAATTTAAGTGATTTTCAGGGCGATTTGGATTATGCGTGTTTGTTGCCTTAATGCCAACGTCCCAGCCACCGCCCCCCCCCCCCCCCCGTGAATATTACCCAGAGCTGGTTGCGTTTTCTCCCTCTGCCAAGGTTGGCTCTGGCTTCTAGCACAGAGCCTGGGCCCCTGTGCACCAGCCGTCCCCAGGGTGTCCCAGAGGCCTGCCTGAGGGAAAACGAGATGGGGGGGGGGGTGAGAGCAAACACAAGGGTCTCGACCTTGTTCACTGGCCTGCGTAGCACAGGGGTGCCCCGACTCGCTGGAACACACAGGGGAGCCAACGCCACATCGCCTCAGGGGCCCTCGTTGTCAGATGAGCGTGTCGCACTGAGACTGAGGATGACGATGTCAGTGATCCCAGGGTGGCTGTGTGTGTGTTCGATCCTCCTTAAACACAAGTCCGTGGTGAATCCTACTTCACAGTGAACTCTCCGTGACTTATTTATCTTTGACGTGCACATGATTTTCACAGAACAGTTTTACACAAATGCAGCAAAGTCACTCTGACAGTGGAGCATCATTTTCCAGCTTTTGTTCCTTAGTTTTCTCTCCCCCGTGCCAACGAAGGCAATTTTTGAAAGGGCTCCACATTGGCTGGGAAGACGGTCCAGCCTGGGGTCGCTTACCAAGGGAGCAGAACTCCTCACGGGTCACCCGCTGCGGGGAAACTGGGGATGCAGCTTCCTTCCGATGCCTGATGCCCCCTCCTTCCTCCCACAGCCTGCGCAGAGGACTTTTTCTATACGTCGCAGGGCGGAGACACGTCCATCGAGGGGGTGGACGATGCTGAGGACTTTGAGAAGACGCGGCAAGCCTTCACACTCCTTGGTAAGGAGCTTGGGAAGCGGGACGGGCCGGGCGGTTTGGTGCCGTGGCGAGGAAAAAAGCAGAGCCTTGTGCCGCTGGGCTTGCCCACCTCCTCCAGCCGCTCCCGAAGCCCGCGAGCCCCGGTGAGTCTCTTCCTGCTCCCTGCTTCCATCCTGGCTCTCGGCTCCAGTGCTTAGAGCTCGGGGCTTCGCTGACCTCCCCTAAAAATAAGAATTTGAGAGTTGCTCCAGTTTGTGGGTCATCTGAGTAAAGTTTTTAATCCTAGCATGACACAGTTTTATACCCATTAATATAGGCATTGCTGACATTTTTATAGCCTGATAAATTAGTGCCTTAAAATTAAGTCAGCTACAGTGGGAGAGGAATGTGGGGGAACACTGGTATTATTTCCTGAACTGCACGGTAGGTTGACTGGTGTTTATTATATTATTCTGTAACTTCTTTACGTCTGAAGTATTCTGCAATTGAAAAAGAAACAATACTGCCTTAAAGCTGAGTATAAATAAGAGACCATCCGTGTCTTTGGTGACTTAGTTGCATAAATAAATTGGACAGTAGGTGTTTGCTGCCGCGGTGGCCCGAGGTACGTGGCGGGCACGCCTGTGACAACGACAGAGCGCACAGTGAGGGGCGCAGCCGCCCGCTGGACACCCAGCCTGTCTCCCCAGCACTCCCAGAGGGCGCTCCCCCTCGTCCCCCGTTGACACTTTGGACACGTGTCACAGATGTCTGCAGGGTGTCATGTTGGGAGAAAAATGACCGCAGACAAATGACCATTCTTATTAAACTGGGGAAAACATCTATAATGCGTTTGGTTGAAATCTCAAGTCCAAAATGAGGCCCCGTGATTGCGCCTCTACTCTGCTCCTGGAGAAACAAAAGTGGTGCCGTGACCCAGCTGGTTTGATCGGGACAATCAAAGTGAAGATGCCCCCTGTGACCAGGGGAGCCCCTTTGCCCTCGGAGCTGTCAGTGTGAGCGGTGATTACTTGGTGAGGAGCTGGCATCATTTTAGGGAGTCACTGGCCCAGAAAGGAAAATCAAGCCTTATTTCTTTTTTAAGTCCTTAAAAAAAGGGTAAAATGTCCTTTCTATCTGTGCGGATATTGAGTGTCATTGGTTACTTTATTTCCCCCAGGAGTGAGAGAGTCCCATCAGATAAGCATTTTTAAGGTAATTGCTTCCATCCTGCACCTTGGGAACGTGGAGATCCAGGCGGAGCGCGATGGCGACTCCTGCAGCGTCTCGGTGAGTCGCGCTCGGCACCCACGACAAAACCACAGGCGTCCCCCGCGCTCCCCGCTGCACAGCGGGGTTCTGTCCGCGCACTCAGAGGGTGTCCGTGGCTTCTTTACTCTTCCCAGTAATGGGTACTCTTCCCTTGCTGATCATTTTTTAAAAGAACAAATCCTCTTCAAATCAGCTGCCATGAAATTTCTATCACGGAGGGCAGGGAATTTAGTGGCTACTAAATACGTTTGTTTTTGTTTATTGACTTTGGAGAGAGACAGACAGGCAGACACTGATTTGTCGTTCCACTTATTTATGCATTAATTGGTTGATTCTTGCATGTGCCCTGACTAGGGATTGAACCCATGACCTGGGTGTATCGGGACAGCATTCTAACCAACTGAGCGACCCAGCCAGGGCAATAAATTATTCTGATGGTTTGATTTTCCAAGCACCCTGAGGCCCATGGAATTCTACCAAGCGTTATCGGTCCAGTCCCTGGCCTGGGGCTGCCCTCCTCCGGCCTCGTGCCCCCCGGTGCCTGGTGCAGAGCGCGGCGCACAGGGTGCGCCCGAGGAATGCTTCACTAACTGGTTGCTAGTGAAACTCCCTCTCTCGGTTGCATTTTGGTTTATTCCTCAGGACATAGGGCGGCGGGCCCCATACTGGAACTGCTGTCTGTCCATACGCAGTGTGCCTTCTGCTCGCTTGTGTTTGTTTTTAATTAAGGCATGAAAAATGTGTTCCACGGCTGCCTGAGTTGCCTGGGAGATGCAACAGCACGCAGTTACTTGGACACCAGAGGCAATTTGTTTCTTGAATTTGCCCTCATGGGCCCCACAAACCTAATCTGCCTCTGATGCTGGCTATTTATAATGGATTTAGCATCATTTAATTAAGCTTAAGTGTAAATTGCATGATGTCAAATCAGTTTCAATTAGCACCTTTAATCAACAGTCAGAAGGGGGTAATAGAGGGGTACGCCACAGCCCACTGCAGTGGAGGGGAACCCTTCCCGGGGGGTGATCAGACCCTTTCTCCACTGTGTCCACCCAGGAGGAGCCAGGGAGGGCAGGGAGCCTGTGGGCAGGCGTGGGCGCTTGTGGCCACTGGGAGCAGGCCGTTGACACGTCCGGGAATCCAGCTGCAATGCTGTGCCTAGCAATTAAGAATTTCTTGGAAATAGGTCAGATGAACAAGTCGGACACTTGCCACCTCTGAACCTGTTGTCTGCCAAGTAGTCCTCAGGCATTTCACCTTATCACATATGGCTCTGTTTGGGGGAGGGGGACGAGCAGCTGGGGGGTCCCTGCAGGCAGAGAGGCTTGTGGGCCAGGAGATGTGGCCCCCACAACCCCTCCTCTCCACACCCCCCCAGCCCACGCTGATTCTTGTGGGCTGGGTGAGGGAGGGGCTCTGGGCCACCGTCGGGGAGCGCACTTCACCTCCTTTTCCTCTGCTGAGAAGGTAGGGGGATTGGGTTAGGGTGACAGTGCCCAAGGTATTTCCTGGGAACCTAAATCCTAGGCCTTTTCTTAGAAAAAGAAGGGTTCTTTGCTTCGTTTACAAGTCAGTGCGTGCAGCCTGTTTGACCTGAGGCCCCGCCCCGCCCCCCTTGTTAAGTAGAGCCAGTAGCTGTGCTCTGTAACTTTTGCTCCACACACCACACTTTGTAAAAACACTGGCCTTAATGATTGCCGGAAGTTCTTTCCCACTCAGGCATTCTGTTACTTTGTAATCGTGTTTGTGTGGGCTAGATTTTAAGTATCTGTAGGAGAAATACACACACACACACACACACACACACACACACACACACACAGCCTATATATAGAGAGGGTAGGGAATGGTACCGATATCTGCTCATTTTCATTGAACAAGCCCTCATTTAAATCCTACCATGCAGCCTCATCAGGAAATGAGTCCCACCAGCAATTTGGGGCCATCAGGAGGCAGCAGTCATGTTTCAAAGGACTCCCTTTCAGCTCACCAGCAGGCTCATGGCTGGTTTATTGGCCTTCCTGGGTGGATTTAGATGAGGGGGTGAATAATGAGTGAGAGAAATCTCATAGGAAAAGCAGGTTTTCCGTGAGGGGCCTGGGCACCCAAGAGATGTAGCCACTGGGTAAAATCAGACCGGTCCCTGTGGATAATCTGGCAGTCAGTGGCTCGAAGGCCAGGTAGTGTGATTGGTACTCGGGGTAAAGGAGGACAGCTAGCTGGCAGAGGCAGCTGGGTTCACTGGGTAGCGGGGCCCTGGGCACCTGGGTGGGCCGTTGCCCTGCTCCAGGACTGGGCTTCTCACCCAGACCGAGAAGGGCCTTAAGCCGGAGGAATCCTTGTTTTATTTTTCAGCTCTCAGCCTGTGATGTTAATCAGTTAGTGTTCCAAGTGATCTTCTCAGGTCAAAATTTGTTCCATGTTTTTGCCATTGGCCCCAGCCTTCCACCTGGAGTCACCTGTTCCCCTAAGCATCAGGTGCTTTAAGAACATAAAGTTCAATTACATGCTCTGTAGTGTCGCTGAGGCTAAGATGAAAGAAAGTCTGCTTGCAAGCTCAGGAGCTCGCGTGTCCGTGCAGGAAGGGACGCGTCTGTGAAGGGCCAGCTCAGGGCGCAGTTCTGCGCACACGGCTGTTAGGCCAGGCACTCGCCAAAGCTATCTGACAGTGAGCACTTCTCTCTGGGCTCTGGGTTAAGCCCTGCACATGGAACTCTGCAGATGGAAACTGCGTTCACTGGGACTCCGCTGCCTTTCCTCCGGCTCCTTAATCTTGACAGTTTATCCGTCCCTAAGCTATCATCAATTCTCATGCGGCTCCTACCGGGTGCCTCTGCAACCAGCTGGCCATGGAGGAGGGGACGGGAAGAGCGGAGCACGTTTGCGTCTGTTAAAGCCCCAATACCTCGGTCAGTAGCAGGCGCACATCATCCACTTGAACCACACTCCTGGGGCCCTAATTGTCATCTCCACTTAGTGGTGTGCATGGCAATGAGACTCTAGAGCCGTGGCTGGTGATGAAGTGGGGCTCTGCGGCGCTGGGGCCTGTTCTGTCCCTGGGCAGGAGGGCAGAGGGCACGCTGGTGGGCATGTCCCCCACACGCCCCCTGAGTCGTCTCCCGTGTCTCTTCCAGCCTCAGGACGAGCACCTCGGCAACTTCTGCCGACTGCTGGGAGTGGAGCACAGCCAGATGGAGCACTGGCTGTGCCATCGCAAGCTGGTCACCACCTCGGAGACCTACGTCAAGACCATGTCCCTGCAGCAGGTGGTCAACGCTCGCAACGCCCTGGCCAAGCACATCTACGCGCAGCTGTTCAGCTGGATCGTGGGGCACGTCAACACCGCGCTGCGGACCTCCCTCAAGCAGCACTCCTTCATCGGGGTCCTGGACATCTACGGGTGCGTAGGCCTGCGCCCTTGCCTCCGCCGCCCCCGGGGACCCTTGGTGACTTCCTGCTGGCATCTGAGAGCCAGCGGGGGCCTGGGAGGCCCCCTGGGCAGGTCTCACTCGGGAGTGGAGCATGTGGGATGGCACTTTTGGTTGTCACGGTGCCTGGGGTCACTACTGGCACCTGGTGGCCCAAGGCTGGGGGTGCTAGGTGTCCCACAGTATGGAGGCCAGTCCCAGGGAAGAATGGACCCTGTCCAGACACCAGTAGCTCCCCCAGTGAGAAACCCTGGAGACATGTGTGTTCGCAGCTGGGAAACGGGCCCAGAGAGGGAAATGTCTTGCCCGGCATCAGACTGCAGTTTACTGTGAACTTAAATTCGGGTTTTGTATCTGTCACATTTTATTTAAATCTAACATTTGACTTCATTCACTAAACCTCCAGTCAAGTTGATTATTTTAGCACCATAATCTTGCCCAGCTCTGTGCCATGTCTTCATTCCTGAGGCTTCTCACGTCAGAGTCCTAACCTGACAGAAGGGACCGTGGTTCCTCCTCTCGGCCTGTTCTGCAGGGAGAGGCAGCGTGGCACAGGCAGCCCTTATGTGGCCAGGCACCAGGAGGCTGGCGTTTTGATTCCTCGCTGTCACCAGCTCACTCAGTGGCTCTGCAGATCACAGCCCCTTCTGGGCTCCCGCTTTCACAGCGCAGAACGAGGTTTGAGCCGCAGGCTCTCTGACGTTCTTTGCAGATCCCTGTAGAATCATGTGACATGCTCTATGCCAGGTTGCACCCGCCCTTGCACTTCGTTCACGGTCAGGGCCCTGCCTGGCTCTTGAAGCTAATGATAGAGTAAGTCCTCCCGGATCTTCGTGCCACTGCCTCTGCTCTTGTTCATCTTTGGGTTTCACACCGAGCCACACACGTGCTGTGGAGGTAGCAGCAGCAGAAGGAAACTCGATTTCTGGCATTAGAAAGAGTTAAGTCACATGAGGCAACTGGAGAAATTACAGCAGGGCCAACGGGACACTCAGTGCTGAACGAGTCTCCAGGCAGGACACAGAGAGCGGGTTTGTCGCACAGTCAGGGAAGGCTTCCTGTGGGAGGTGAGCTTGGAACTGGGTCTTTTAAAAGCAGGGGTAGCCTGTTAGGGGTGGGGCCGTCGCCTTTCGCAGCAGGAGCGCAGTCAGGACAGTAGGAAAAAGCAAAGTGTGAAAGGAAGCCTGCTGGGCGGAGCCACCAGCCCCAGAAGCAGGAGAGTGCGTCCTTCCCGGGAGCTGCGGGCTCCTAGCTGAGTGGCCGTGGGCGGCCGCCGCTCCTGCTGGCCAGTCGGGTGCCCGAGTTTGTGCTCTGTGCTTCTAGTTGCTCTGGGACAGCGCAGCACAACCTGTGTCCCAGGCAGCGTGCTGCCCACTGTCAGTGATTCATTCGGCATTGTCCCCTCTGCCACGAGCATTTGCAGGCCATTGGGTTTCCCAGAGGACTGACCTTTAGTGTTACCTTCTGGGGTCAGACCCCGAGGAACTCGGGCAGCGTCTGACCTGGTTACCTTCATCTGCCTGAGCAAGAGTCTCATTCTCCTGAGCTTTCGATGTGGGAAAGTTAACACGCGGGCTCGTTAATAGCGTGAAAAAATATTTTGACTTCAGTGCTACTGATATGTGAAACCTCACACGTCAGCTCTGTTCTAGTTACATACTGTCTCGGCAGCGCCTGGAGTCTGAAAAGACGGCTTCCCCACTTCCCGGGGATCCCCAGGAAAAGCCTCTGTTCATTGTTGAGGGCCTCAGCTTCTAGTCTGGCTCATGTCATGTACGCTGGGATTTTGCACTGATATCTGCCATTTAATTTTGTGATTGAGTTCACTTTCTCCAAGGCCCGAGACTGCCCAGAGGGGAGAAACAAATTCAGGGAAGGTGTGCTCGCCTGTGGTTTCACAGGTGGACGTGTCTGTGCATGGGTGGGCAGCCTGAGGACCCCAACTTCTATTTCTGGGGCCGACTCCTGACCAATGCGTCTCCCTCATCTCCGAGTGGCCGTGGGTCCCTTTGCGAGCGTCTGACCACCTCCCCTGGAGGGGACCCCTCCAAGCCCTCTTGGGAGCTCTCCTACCCTTTGGGCTTCCTTCCAGACATCATGTGCTTTCTTTTAAATCCTTGTTCTTCCTCCGACGCTAATTTTAAGCCATGTCGTAAAGAAGTCATATTTAAAAAGTGATTCACTCTCCTGGAGAGAGAAATGCCTTGCAAGATGACTCTGATATGCTCAGGGCATTGCCAAGGTCACACCCTATGGGCAGAATTCGAGACAGCAAGATTGATGCAGGTGGTTCAGTGTTAACAAGCTGGCCGCATTCTTGGGCCATCTGTTGCCAGAAAAGCACTCACAGACACCCCTGGAGGTGCGTCTGGGTGCTCCTCATGGTTCTGGTCTGCCGAGAAGCATGGCAGTTTGCATGGCCTCGGCTCTCTTCTGGTCGGAGGGAACGTAATGAACGAGCAGGTGACTTGAATCTGCAAGTTGCCGTTTCTGATCCATGGGGACAGGGACGACATTTCTTAACCTGGGACAAGATGGTGGCTGTCTGGGATGACTGGCGTTGAGCTATTTCTCGTCATTGCCCTTTTCCAATCACGGTCTCTTTCTGCCCTGTTTCCTTTGGACTTTGGACACCTTCTGGAAACCCACGGAATCTTTTTTTTTTTCCATTGTGGTCATCCGTCAGTTATCCAGAAGTGGACATCACAGGTGGCACTCCTCTCCTGCCCTCTCTAACCAACCTTCTTCCCATTGCACGCTAATTCTGTCTGTAGGTTTGATTTATGATGTAACTATGGGACGTGATTCTCTCTAAGGAGACTGTCATCCTCCGTGGCATCAGAAAACTCCAGCATTATTTTTCTGTTTCTGAGTTTTCTACCCAAATTGCTGACCACCCAACACTGGAGAGGGAGAAGGCCATGTGGCCATTGTCTCGCTCGTTGTATCTCAGCCCTACGGTGGGGATACTCGGTGCACGTAGACATGCCCTTGGGGTGACCTCCTGCCTTGGACCTTCCTACGCCCCCCGTCACCTGTGAGCAGAAGAACGGCACGTGGAAGCTGGAGAGGTTGGGAAGGATGGCAGGGATGTGTTTCGGAATACATTAAACTCTGTTCATTAAGAGGACAGGAATGAGTTGTCTGTCTGTCTGTCTGTCTGTCTCTCTCTCTCTCTCTTTCTTTCTCTCTCTCGTTGGGTTACAAGTGTGCATAGCTAGCACGTAAAAGAGTGGAGTTGCCAGCCCACAGGAGGCACTAATTACTTCCAGTGGGGTAATGTCCCCAGGTGAGCTGCAGCCCCATCCGTGGCATTACTGGCTCTCCCGTCAAGCTCCTCAAGCTCCTTCTAGAGACAACCGAAGAGAGTTTTGTAGTGTAGATGAGCCACTCCCGGTGTTTCTGTAAATGCTTAACAAGTCACTGTACAATTGGCAGCTACACACTCACTTCTCTACTTACATAGCAGACAGCGCATGAGCCAGCACCGGAACTCACTGGGCCCCCTTTATGCTGTTCTCACTGATGGTTGGTTCAGACAGCAGAAAGCTTCTGAACCCCTACATGTGTCACAGGGCCCGCAGCTGCCCCCCCAGCCCACACCTCTGAGGAGTCCCTTGCTCGCGGTCCTCCCTGTGGCTCCCCTGAACTCTACTCCCAGCTCCCCAGTGCCCCAGTAGAAAGGTCGCCCCCCCCCCGCCCCAGCTCCCAAAAAGTGCGAAGCAAGCAACACCCAGAGCAGTTTAGCCAACTCAGTCCAAGGTCCTTTCCTTAACTAAGGATCTGGGAAGCTATCTGCAGGGTATTTCTTCCTGGGCAGTGGACGGAAATTGATAGGAGGCGGCCAGGCGGCTTTGGCCAGGGTTTCCTTTTCACGTTGCACTAACCAGCACTTGCCTCTGCAGGCTTGATTAATTGCAGCCATAATCCTTTATTGCTCTCCGTTCCTCGAGGCAACAAGAAATAAATGGCTTCTATTTGGAAAAAACACACATTTACTTGCCTTTGACTTGAGCCTTGCACATGCTAAGGTAGCAGGGAACTTTGGCGATGACCAGCCTGGTCTTGGTGAGGACAGTTGGCTTAGGAGACTAGGAGCAGGGCAGGGGTATGGATTCACACCTAGTGCTGAGGAACGGTGGGGGAGGGCACAGGGGGAGGGTACAGGGGGAGGGCACAGGGGGAGGGCGGGGTGTTGGGCCCCAGGAGCAGGGAATGGGATTTGCTGGGCTTTTGTATTCCTCTCAGCCCTCAGGTTGCTTTCTAGGTCTCTGACGGTGTTTCCTAACTTTAAAATTAGAATCCAGCTCTCTAGAGTGCTTTTTAATGATGTATTTTTAAGGTAATTTTTTAAACTTGGCTAAACAAGACCATAACGTAACAGCCACCGTGCCAGCCGTCTGCGAGGGCACAGGTCTGCAGGGTCAGGTCTAATCACCTTGCTGCGCTCAGGTTCCCTCCTGCCGACCCTGAAACCGCTGCTCCGCTGTCCGTTTCTGTGAGTTTGCCCCTTGAGGAACATCGTAGAGGCGGACCCCACACCCCACGTACGTGGAATGACACGGTATCTGTCTTCCCATGCGCCCTTCGGTGGAGTGGGCGAGGTTGACCTTGGGGAAATGGGAAGATGAGGCCGAGCTGAGAGACTCCTGTTTCTGTGGCCTGTGCTCCACAGGAAGGGCTGTTTCCCAAACTTCAAAGCATCTCGGTGCTCCCCCTGGAGCTAGAGGTTCGTGGAGGTTAATAATTAACTCCGAGCCACTGGTCTACTTAATTTTTATTGCAGTTTCACTTTCCAGCAAACACTGCCCCATTGGTAGAGGCATTTGTGACCCTCACCACACCCAGAAGTTGGGCTGGAATGAGGAGATTATGTTTTTTTCCTGCTAGTTTTTGAAGGTAGGAGGAAATTGAAGGAGGGGCGAGAACTGAACCAGCACAAGCACAGGTCTGAGGTCTCTGCGTCAAGCCTGAGTCTGTGTTTTGACCTCCCCCTGCCCAAGGGTTTGGTCTACAGTGGTGTCAACGCCGACTTCACAGCAGAAATCCGATCGGCTCTAGTACATACCTTTCTTTGTGACAGGTAATGTGGATTATAAACTGATCCATTGTGTTTATTTTAAAAAGTCATCTCTGTTGATGGGAATTACTACAGATAAGACTCCACTGTCAAGAAGGCACCTGTCTCCCTGGCTGTGGTTTCCTGAGGTCGGTCGCCTCAGACATTTTCCAAGCCACCCAAACCCCTCATTCATCTCTGGCCCCTCAGCATTGCAGTAATTACCCTGGATGGCAGAGAAATTGTTTCTAGATAACATCTTAGAAATCGGGAAATTATGAGCTAATTTCAGGGCATCTCAATTGAATGAGAATGTTCTTTGTGGAGTGCTCTCAATGTAAGCCTTTAACGGATGGTCACTGGGGCACAGTCAGATCCTTATCTGCGGAGCTCGGCAGAAACCCTGCAAGCACACGCCGATGCGGTTATCTGGCCGCTTGCGAGGCGGCTCTTTTACCTTCCCTTTAGGTTTTGCTAATTAAATTTCCTCTGGCGCTTGGCTGGCATGAGCGACTTCTCTTGGGGTGTGGTGGGGTGGGGGCGGGGAAGAAGTGGGGTTCTAAGTGACATAACTACGTCTGTGGGGGGATCACTACCTGGGCGGAGAGGGGTGCAAACCGGGGTGACTGCTGGCAGGCCCAGGGCCCCCCTCCCGTGAGCCCTGGGGCGCAGCCCCAGCTCGGACTTTGCGTCTTTGATCCTGTTTTATCACCTAGACTTGCTTCTGTGTGTGGGCGGGGCCCAGGGCTGTTCATTTGTGCGGCTTTCAGCAAGCGGTTGACTCCTTTGGTCTTCCTCCACCTCCACGTTCATGTTTTATTTTTTGCCGGGGGAGGCGGGCGCGGAGGAGGAAGGGAAGCCTGATGCGCTCTGGGCGGTTACCCGGCCCACCACGGGGCGTCTGAGGCATTTATTTTTGCTGGTCCCTCTGCAAAGGGTGCTTTCTTACCACCATGTTCAACCCCCGCCAGGGGCAGCACCAACATTTTTATTCGGGAGTGGTTGTTACGAGGGCCAGTCTATTTGGAAGGGCCAACTTCACTTTCTGGAAGACTGAGAGGATTCCGCCGTCCACACGAAGAACGAGGGAGGGGATGAAGACTGAAGGTGATGTGGGCTGAATGAAGCCTGTGCCCCAGCCCCGGGCCCCTCGTTGGTATCCCCACTCTGTGTGCCTGGATGCCTCCGCTCCGGGGGAGCGATCCTGGTTAGCAGCCCTTCCAGGTCGTCGCTTCCCTCTTTTCTTAATGAAACACTCACTCTTCTCTCAATGGAGGGCGTGGCCTCAGAAATCAGGCTCTCTGGGTTCAACTACTGGCTCTTCTGCCCACTGACTCTCCACTGCCAGTTCATTCACCCCGTGGTGTGCGTGAGAAAAGGCACCTCTTCCTCCTAGATTTCTTCCCCTTCCACTGCCTCAGCCCGAGGACATCGCTCAGCAGACAAGACGGCCCCGCTCCGTTGTAGCTGAAGCTGCTGCCTGTTGCAGTGTCCCCGGCTGGTGAGCTGTGCCACACCTGTTCGGTTGTGCAGGGGCTCTCACCTGTCTGCCCTGTCGGTCATTCAAAGTCCTCTCGTTTCCACCTCCCTCGGCATCTTCGGAACCGTTCCGTTACTTGGCCCCGCCAGCTTTAGTAAAGCCCTGATTGGATCTTGCCTGGATTATGGCTCCAGTAATAACTGCCTTCGGTCTCACACACCTTCCCCCAAATCACAGTGTTCTCCACCCTTCTGCCGGTTTCTAAGATGCAAACCTGATGGTCAAAAAATAAATAAGAAATAAAAAACCCTTCAGATTCTCCCATTGCCCCTGGTGAAATCCAAACCCCTTGGTGTAGCAAACAAGGCCGGCAGCTGGACCCCGCCTGGCTCTGCAAGGCCCTCTCTCCTCACTGGGCCCAGCCCCCGCTCTGCAGGCTCCGCCTTCCTCCCTCCGCAGCAACCCAGCCATTTGCAGAAATGTGAGCTGATCACCAAGTGACAGAGTTGATAAAATATAAATAGTTCAAACACCTTCATTTTTTTAAGAGCCCAACAAAGACTTCAGCCAAGATCACAGACAATTCACAAAGCGCAGGTGATTTCACATACAGAAAATGCTGAACTCCATTAACGATCAGAGATTAAAACTCAAACAGAAGCATCGTTTGTATACTAAGTCACCGCAGACTTTGGGAAGCTGACCTACACCAGGGACCGGAGAGCGGCTGCGCGTGAGCACCCCTGGCGCGGGGCCGGATCGAGGCACACGGGGGCTCTGGGGTGGCGGCGGGTTCTGTGTCGAGTTGTGCTGGCAGGCGCGTCCCGTAGAACCTTGGTCAAGAACTCGTTAAAGCTTACCCTTGAATTTGCTGCGTCTTGTATGTCAACTCCATAAACGCAAATTTAAAAGATAAAAACATCCTTGACCAGTGTTGGGAGAACAAGATGCGTTCATACACTGGAAGGTGGGGGCGGGGTGAAAACAGAGATTGGCTTCATCTTCCTGGAAGTTATTTTGCTTCTACGTCTTAAGAAACCAGACTCTGACGTGATGTTTCTCTTCTGGGATAATATCCCATGGAAGGAATTGTGAAGTCAGAGGTGCACATACAGTATTTGTCACAGCATCGGTATCAGCTGAAAACCAGAAAAAACCCAAAATGTTCTGCAGTAGGAGATAAATTATAATTGGTCGGTGTGGGGGGTGTGGCCAGCCCATGCCGAGCCTTTGTGCAAATTGGAAAAAGCCACTCTTCTGGGTGGGACAGCCACTCCCAGGCTTGGGGGTTCACCAGCTAAATCTCTGCCCCACGGGCCCCCTCGTCTGGGCGCCTTGCGCAGCCCCCTGGTCAGTCCACACAGTGGCTGATGGGGCTGATGTTAACACGGTTGCTTTTGGGGAACAATGGCATGAAGAAACGTTCGTCGTGGAGAATTAAATGACAAAAATGGTCCAATTTTACACGTAACTCTAATTCATTCAAAAACATAAAATCAGTGAAAGGAAACCTACCAAAATGTAACTGGTGGTCAGACTTGATGGCATCATGGGTGACTTTCTCTCGTCTTGTATCTGCTTTTTCTAAATTTCCCTGCCGTTGGTACTTTTTCTAGTTATGAACATAGACATGCATTCTCACTCTCCTGACTTCACAGGGCTCCGTCGATCTGATACCTGCAGCGGTGGTCTCTTCAGGCCCGAGAGCAGGACATGGGGCGTCCGTGCTGGAGTCGAGGCAGAGCTGGGTGGGAGTGGAGGGGTGAGGGCGGCCCTGCTGGAGCCCCGGGGAGTCCTTCAGCGACCAGAAGGGTTGCCGACTCTGTCCTCTCCTCTTTCCACCCTGCAGGTTCGAGACGTTCGAGGTAAACAGCTTCGAGCAGTTTTGCATCAACTACGCGAACGAGAAGCTCCAGCAGCAGTTCAACTCGGTAGGCTCTGCGTCTGGGCCCGGGGCTTCGGGGTGGGGGGGCCTCTGTCTTCCTGAGCACAACCGCCCAGGCCACGTCTCTTCGCTCAGGCTCAGTGGGCTCCGGCTCTGCCCTGACCTTTCGTGGGGTTCCTGAGGGCACCCCAGCTTTAGGAAGGCGCTCCCCGCCGCCCAAGAGGAGGCCTGAACGGGCGGCTGGGTTACGGGGATGAAGGAGCCCCCTCTGGGTTTCGGCTCCCGTCCTCCCGAGCCGGGGCGTCTGGGGCGTTGAAGCAGGTGCAGGCAGACCGGAGGCTCCCTGTGGTTGGCTGGGGTGTGGCCTCGCGGGCAGTGGTCAGATGTCCGAGGGAAGGTGTGTGGGAGTGAGGGTCACCTCCTGAGCTTTCCTTCGCTGCAGCCCTGACCGTGACTCAGTGCCTGAGCCTTTCATTGTGGGTGCACGTCAGCCTCCTGGACTCAGGACCCATGTGGTTGCCGCTTGGGGGAGATGGACGCTAAGGTGTGCATTCCACTCTCTGACCTTGACCTTTCACTTTTTACCCTAGCACGTCTTCAAGCTGGAGCAAGAAGAATACATGAAGGAGCAGATCCCGTGGACCTTGATTGATTTCTATGATAACCAACCTTGCATCGACCTCATAGAAGCTAAGCTGGGCATCCTAGACCTGCTGGATGAAGAATGTAAGGTAAAAGCGATGATGCTGTCACTCAGGTCAGGTCTAGGCTTGGGGTGGGACAGAGGACAGCTGTGTGGTGCCAGGCAACACGTGAGACCTCAAAGCTGGAATTTCATCTGTGACCCACTGGCAGCCTCCAGTGTGCCCAGAGAAGTCCTGGCGTCCGTTCCGCATGCCAGAGGCTACTAGAAGGTAACGTGACTGGCAAGTATCGCTGTTACCATGCTGCCTCTTCCGGCAAAGACTCGGCAGCGTGATAGGCATGGTACGATGGCAGCATGGCTTTGCTACCCCAGATATCCTGGGTCCCGAGAGAAGGACCTCAGCACCTAGGCAGGTATCCCCAGAGAGGGAGGGTCAAGAGCCCAGGATCGCCTTTGCCAAGCCAGACGGCTCGAGGATGACAGCTGTGTGGTGGCTGGTGGCAGGTGGGATCCATGATTTCCCACGTCGTGCTTTCTGTGGACTGTGCCCGGCGAGTGCGGGGGGAGGCCAGTCTGTAGAAGCCTGTGTTTCCTGCTCCTCGAGTGGGTGGGGCTCGGAGTGTTGAGATGCGGTGTTGTGCTGTGAATGTGACACGTTTACACTCACTGGTGGCGAGGTCACGGGTGGAGCCAGGGGGGGAAGAGGAACACCAAAGTTAGGAATAACCCAAAATCCCAGCGTGGAAACCTTTCTCTGCCGGATGTACCTGCACTGGGAATTGGGAGTGGCTCCGTGTGCGCGGGCGCAGCTTTGGGAGCAGTAGGTGTTACACATTTGCCGGAACTCGTGGTACCGCACACTTAGAGAGGGTGCGCTTTACTGTATGGACTTTGTGCCACGATAAACCTGACCGCGAGCAACAGGGCAGCCGGCTGTGTGCTCCCGGCAGTGCCGTGGCTCCGACCCAAAGCGGGTTGGGAGGAGTTCCGACGCCCCTGGTCCCAGCCAGGCCACTCGGCGTCCTGTGGGGCCGTGGAGCTGCCTCAGGCGCGTCCCTCCCTCTGTCACTCAGATGCGCTCCGCCGGGCGATGGAGAATAATGAAACTCACGGTGAACAGTCAGGTCTGTGTCCCCATGTGTCGGGACACAAAGCCCAATGAAGGACTAAACTCGTGGCAGAGAAGCAGCCATTGGGAAGATCCCTTTTCCCAGATTTGACACCCAGCGGCAAGCAGGGCTGGTGAGCTGGGATTTAAATTAGAAACAGGGAGGCAGGGCGGCCAGGGGTGTCCAGGGGAGGCACGCAGGGCCCTGTCCCCGGAGCCTGTGATTGGTGCTGGACGCTCAGACAGGGCGCAGGGACCGGAATGTGGAACTGCTCGAGATTCCCGCAGGTGGGACGCAGCTTTGCAGTTACACAAGGCGGGACCAAAAAAACCACCCTGGAACTTATTAATAAAATATTGTGTATTTATTCTTACATGTGTGAAGTTCAGTCACCTCCAAAGTGCTCTCCGTCTGAGGCAGCGCACCCGGGGAGACGCTTTCTCCACTGCTCCAAACGGTTTTTGAACTCGTTGGTCTTGGTGCCTTTTAGTGCTTTTGCTGTTTTATGTTTCGCCTCTTTCGCCTCGGCAAAACGTTTCCCTCTGAGGACTTTTATCATCCAGGGAAATGTAAAATGTTGCTCGGGGCAAGATCGGGTGAATAGGGAGTGTGGGGCATGGCAGGGGGTCATGCTGTTTTTCGTCAAAACTGCTGAACACTCAGTGCGATGTGGGCCATGTGCTCACAAATCATCCATCATGAAATGGGCAAACACATTCAAAGAGTCTTCAAAAAATTCACTGAAGCTGAACGCAGCCTCTCACAATGACACCAGCTGGTACATTGATAAGGGTGGATTCCTAGAATGTTCACCCAGTAGGGGAAGCCTGTACTACAAGGGGCCTGCCCTCTAGAAGATAATGCCAGTTTTGGGGGGCCTCCCCCTTTTAGTCAGACCCAGACCAGGGCAGAGGCCACAGCTGCACCTCCATAACCGAGGGGCCAGGGAGAGGCTGTTTGCTCACAGGAAATGTTCGTTTTCAGGTTCTCTTAACAACGCTTCAGCCCCCAGTGCTCTCTCCAGCTGCTGCGGGAGCTCTGTGACACAGGCCCTACCCAGGCCTCAGACCCCACATTTCCTGCCCTCCTGGGTCCCGGTCTTGGGGAGCAAACAAGTGAGGGCTGATTGTTGGGAGATGAGAGGTGTGCATGTTTCCTTATAAGTGACATATTGGCATTTTTGCAAGAATTTTCTGAAAATGGTCCCTCCAGCCCTGGAAGCTGTTCTAGGGAGTGGAGATACAGACGTTGTCTCCTGTTGGAGAGAAGGTGCCAGGGGCCCTGCAGAGGCAGGCCCTTGGGGGGCGGTGGCGCTGCAGGCTGTGCCCTGTGAGGCTTGGGTCCTTCTGTGTCACGGAGCTCAGCTGGATGGTTGATTGGGAGGGCCCTTCCTGATGAATCCACTGTTGAGGCAGCGGGATGGGAGCAGGCTGAACACAGTGCCCTTCGGCTTCCCCACCTGGGTCCATCCAGCCTGCTCTCAGGAGAGTTCACTCTCTGTTAAGAGCAAGGGTTCATAGTTTTTTAAGAAGCAGCCCCAGAGGTCTCCTCGTCGAGCACATTTGGAGCAGATTTGGGGCCTCTGATGGAGCGCTGAAGCGGCTTGCCCACATTTATTTATTTGTCCACCCGACGAACCACATGTTCCTGCAAAAGCGTCTGACCCTCTGCCTTCCACGCACTGCTGAGGGGTCAGGCAAGTGCTGAAAGCACTGCCCGGAATGCAAGGGATAGGGAGACACTGAGGAAGACATGGCCGAGAAAAAGTGTCCCGAAAAGGGCCGTTCAAGCAGAGAAGTCGGATGTGGGGAGGGCTGCCCTGGGCAGAGGGAGCACCACATTTGCAGAACCTGCAATGGTCCGATGTGTCCAGAGCCCTGGTGGTGGCTGGTGAGGGTGGGAAGCAGGAATCATCCAAGAACAGTGGAGTAGGGGTGGGAAGTCCACCTGCCCAGAGAAGACGTTTGGACTTGATTCTGCAGGCTCTGGGGATGGAAGGGAGTGAAGCAGGGGACAGACACAATCAGATGTGACTCACTCTCCAGCAGATCTCTGCCGACTGTGTGCAAGCAAAGTTGGAGAGAGACTGGGCGGGGGGAGATGAAGGCTTGAAGAGAGGGGGAGGGAGACAGAGGAAAGGCAGGGGAGTGAGCAGCTGAGAATTCAGGGAAATGGGAGATGGGAGGACCCTGGTCCCCAGGAAGCTGGGGGTGGGGGGTGGATAGGATGTCAGCTACGAGGGGACATGCTTTTCTGTGAGAAGAGTAGAAGGGGCAGCTGCTGTGGTTGCAGATGAGTTTCTAGATGTAGAGCAGGAATTTGCAGTTTCCTGCTTGACATGAGACATCTGCTTAGAGGTGGCAGGTGGGGTTAGAAGCTTGGGAACAGGGGAAGAAGGGAGTGGCTGTGCTGTAAATGGGAGAAACCATGCGTGCACCGATTTGTGTGCGGGGGCCAAAGGCCATGAACTGAGATACAGGCATCTGTCTGGCCAACTCCTAGCTTAGACCTAGGCTCAGCGTCTTAACCCATTGTAGCAGTTTTCACAGTGAGATTTGATTATTTGGGGGGGGGCAGTAATGTTGATAATTTAGTGTTACTTGATTAACAGGAAGGGGGTAGACATGTGATCCTAGCCAGGCCCCACGTGTGGGAGAGCTCTGGGTCAGCCTGAAGCTCTGCTGAGCACACGGAGGGCGAGGGGTGTTGTGTGAAGGGGGGAAAGTGAAGGCCTGGGCCTGTCCCTGGGGCCAGCTGCCGGGGGGGCGGGGGGCCGGACACCTGGAGAGCTCTTAGGCCAGCGCGTCCTGGGGGCCCAGCCACAAGCCTGCGATGGCGAGAGGGGCCCCGAGGGGTTGTCGGTGGCACAGTCATTGGAGAGGTCGTTGTGGGAGGAGGCACCAGGGCGCCCACAGAGGGTTGGGATGGAGCAAAGGGGGTGACCTGGAGGCAGCCATCGGTGGCAGCACCCCAGGAAGAGGGGAACAGGAAGCAGAGGTGCAGCGCCAGCCATCTGCTGCCGGCAGGTGTACAGGGTGGGTTCTGGCCCCAGCTCGTGTCCCAGGCCAGTGAGGGAAGCCTGTCTGCGAGGGCCACACCCCGCACCTGGTGAAAGCTGGCCTGGGGCCCAGGCTTTTGGGGAAGAGACGCTTAGTGAGCCCAAGGGCTTTCTTTTCCCCTCTATATTTTCTATTTTATTTCAATAGCAGAGAGTCAAATCAGGTTTAATGTATTTTCACAGCGCTGCTGAGGTGTAATTAACATACAGTTCAGCCATTTAAAATACACAAGTCAGGGGTTTTGAGGATAGTCAGGGTTGTGTAACCATCAGCACAATAATCAATTTTAGAATACTTCGTCCCCCAGAAGAAACCCACTAGCAGTCACTCCTGATTTCCCCACAGCCCTAGGCAGCCAGTAATCTGCTTCTGTCTCTACAGATTTGATTATTCTGGACATCTCACACAGATGGGACCATCACTTTTTAGTGGGACCATTGGCAGGCCGCAGGGACAGAGCCGGGCAGAGCCGGGACCCTGTCCAGCTTAGGGCAGAGCTGGGACCCAGGCTCCTGACCAGTGCCCTCCGCCACACGCGGCTTTAAGAGGAGAGTATAACGCTTGTGTCAAGGCACTTGTACATTTTTTTCTAGACTTTTAAAAACTATTATTCTTTAAACAACTGCCAAGGCTGGACTCAAAGATGAACAGAAGGCGCAACAGTTTTGCTATTTGGATTGTGTGGGGGGGAGTGGGGTGGGTGGAGGTGGTTTACAAATACAAATTAAAGATGAAAAAAGCTCTACTTCCAAAAAGCCCCTAACAATTCAAGAAAAGCATTATCGGTTGCATTCTAAACATTTAAAACCTATCTCACAATTCAAATTTCCACGGTAAGAAAACGGTCGGTTGGACATTCTTTCTTAAAGGATTTGATTCGCTGCCTATCCCAGAGCTACTGATAGCCACGTCTAGATTTTATCAGACTACAAGATTGGCTTTCCTTCCCGACGCCTGTTTTAAATCTGCCTCTGTAGAAAGATTTTTGGAGATTAGTGCCTTCCACCTCTCCCTGCCCTTGTGGCTAAAACCCTGTTGTCGGACACGAGAGCTTAATAGCAAAGAGAACATGCTCCACAGCCGGCCCGTCCCAGTTTGAACCCCGGCTCCGTGTCCTTGGGCAAGTTACCTACCCTCTCTGGCTCAGCTTCCTTGTCTATAAAATGTGTGTAAACCTCGTGCCTGGCTCACAGGGTCACTGTGGGGATGAAATGAGTTGCTACATCTAAAATGTAAGGGCGCTGCCTGGCAAATAATAAGCACTGTGGGCATTTGCTGCTGGTATTTTCTGACCATCTTAATTGTGAATTCCTGCTGGCTCTTATTTTTAGCTGAGGGTGGGGGGTGAGAAGAGAGACAGACCCTCAACAGGGAATATGTATACACACGCCCTTGCTCATTGATTCGTGCCAGCCTGAATTAGTGCGTGTGTAGGATCATGGAGTCTTTTGATCAGACGTACAATTTCATTGTCAAGACAAGACGATGTCAATTCCTGCAAATGTACGCGTTGACTTAGGTGGGGCTTCTTGTCGCCGTGCTGCCCTTCCGGCGCTGTCCCCGCAGCCCTGCCAGGCCTGCGCCCCGGTGCCTGCCTTCCGTCCTTGTCCCCGGAGAGCCGTGCAATACCTGGTGTGCCTCCCCCACACCTGGCGTTTCTAAATCCGGGTGCTTGGAGACAAATCTAAAATGGTATATGTAAAAAATGCTGAATGGGATGTATTTTATTTTGTCTGCCCAACACAATTAATAGCCTTCTTCAAGAAAAAGTTTTCTCTTCTTGAATATCCTACGGCACTCAGTACTGGATAGTCAATACTAGTTATACCAAACTGAACACTGAGGAAAATCTGCTTGCTTAACAAAGTATTTGAGAAATTTGTTCTCAACTCTGTAAGCATTTTCCTTATGGCACAGATTTTAATAATTTACTGAACAAAGCTCTTTTTAAACGGCTAGGGCAGGGGTCACCTTCAACCCTGCCCCATCCAAATGTACCATGTGAAGTAATGAAGGGCAGGGCAGTAGGTGACCCGTACCCGAGGAGTGAGTGTGTGCGTGGTGTTCAGGGATGGCGGGGGGGTGGGGTGGAGGACACCTTCTTGTGGGAGGAGTTCCCATCCTCCGTGACCATTTGAATGGCAGTTACAGTGACGCTTATATTCTCAACAAAGCAAGATGCTTTTTCACTTTTGAAACCACGTCTAAAGATATTGAAAGGGGCAGAATTCTTAATGTAGTGGAGCCTCTAAATCTAAATTTAAATTGGAGGAGGCAGAGGTTAGTACCCTGTAGCCTCATCACTAGGCACCTAGCAGCTGGAACCCAGTTTAAGTTCTTTGAGGTGCGGGAAACAAACAGTAAGGCCTAGTCCTTCGACCCAGCAGGCTCACAGCCTGTAGTGGCAGGACGGCCCATGAAAGCCAGGAACGAGCAGCATCAGGTGGCGTGTGTGTGAGAGCTCATTGGGAGGGAGTCTGCAGTGAGGTCACGCGTGGTCGGGAGGGGCTTCAGGGCAGAGGCCAGACTGAGCCGGCCGTACCGCGGCACTGAGATGAGCTTGGAGAGGGAGGCAGGGCTTTCCTGCCGCAAGACACGGCCTGAGTGAGCGGGAGCATGGCTGGCAAGGGTCGAGTTGTGTTCTTGACACTGAGGTTCCTGGCCTGACCGGGGAATGGAAACCTCTTCAGCTGTGTCCCATGAGTTGTAACTCTGCTCCTGTGACCGCGGCCTCCACTTTCACCCTCCTCTGACCCTCCCAGTGTCTACCAACCAACAGGCCCTTTCGGGCGTAGCATGCTCCTACGGACACAGGGGAGCCAGCTCCCACGTGTGTTGAGAACATACTGTGGCAGGACCCTGCGTGTCCATGGTTGAATCTCATTTTCCACATCATGCAGGGTCATGGGGTCAACTTACTAGCGGACTCCACCCCCTGCTTCACCTCTTGGTTTCCTTTTTCCTCATCTCAAAGTACCTGGTTCTGTGGTCCCACAGGTCCCTAAAGGAACTGACCAGAACTGGGCTCAGAAGCTGTATGACCGGCACTCTGGCAGCCAGCACTTCCAGAAACCCCGCATGTCCAATACGGCCTTCATTGTGGTGCACTTTGCCGACAAGGTGAGTCTCTCCCTGTGGACTTGAGGGAGCTGCCGTAGCCTGAAGTCTCTGAGGCCGGGTCCCCTACCACCCTCTCTTCCCTTCCAAGGCCATCTCTGTGGTGCACCAACTGGTGACTCCATGGCAGAGCCCGAGTGGGTGGTTGCAGTGACCCAGTTGTATGCTTAACAAAGACTCAATGAGGGTCTCCCTCCTGGGAATGCAGCAGCTGTGCCGGAGTCGCGAGTCCGCCCTGGAGCTTGAGAGAGAAAAGCCAAGAGTGAAACGCAGGGCTGCTCTTCTTTGGGGGGTTCCTCCCCCGGGAACTGGTGGGTGTTTGGACCGTTTCTGCATAGATTTCTGTTCTGCACGCACTAACCCAGTGCTTCTCAAGATTCCTCTGCACTTAAGTCACCTGCGAGTTTGTTGAAATGCAGGTTCTGACTCAGTGGGGCTGGAGTGTGGCCAATGAGCTGCATTTCTGTCCCCCAAAGGAAGCCTTCTAGTAAGGGGGCCTCCTTCTGAAAACAGTATGTTTTTCCACAGAACGGATACCTAGTTCCCTCTGTATAAATTTCAATCATGTCTTGGGTTTGTAGTTTATGTATTTTTTTATTTTTTTAAATTTTTATTTACTGGTTTTAGAGAAAGAGCGAAATATCCATTTGCTGTTCCACTGATTTATGCATTCATCGGTTGATTTTTGTATGTGCCCTGACCGGCGATCGAACCCACAACCTTGGTGTATCAGGACAATGCTCTAACCAACTGAGCTACCCAGGCAGGGCTGGGTTTGCATTTTTAATGGGAGCATCGTTGGGGTCCCCGCTGCAGTGCTTCTGTGTGAATGGGTGAAGCTCCTGGAGGAAGCCGGCCAGGCCGAAGCACTCACTACTCTTTCTGTTTCCCGCGGTGACCAGGTGGAGTACCTCTCAGATGGTTTCCTGGAGAAAAACAGAGACACTGTGTACGAGGAGCAGATCAACATCCTGAAGGCCAGCAAGGTAACGTGCAGGAGAAACGGGGAATGAGGGCAAGAATGTCCACAGCCAGAGCCTTCTGTTCCTAGTGCATTTCTTCCCCCGCGTTGGATTTCCGTCTGCAGAACCTCTCTATAAATAAACATTACATGGGATAGAAGGTAGGGTTTAAAGGACACTTAAATCTACGATACTATGTTACTTTGCAGTATCTCCAGAATTTCTTTTCTTCTCCTGACTGTAACAAAAAGGTAGCAGATACTGTATCCACTCTACAGGTTGAGGAAACAAGGCGCCAGTTCACGTGAACAGATATTTCTTAAGCACCTCCCGTGTGAGGAATGGCCCTAAAAACGCCCGTGTCATACAAAGATGAGTAAGACAGCTTCTTCCCTCCAGTGGCGACAAGCCAGGGCATTGGGAGCGGGCAGATGAACACACGCATAGTACCCGTGGGAGGAGAGGAGGCGTAGGAGGTGGTCCCACACCCAGAGGAGGTGGGCGCTGTCGCCCCGCAGGCCGAGGCCCTGAGGCAGGTGCTGTTCTGGCTTGGGCCCTTCCGGGGGAGCCGGGACGAGGACTTCCCAGGAGTTAGGAGGGTTTCTCTCAGACCCCACGATAACTGAACGCACTGCAGGGGCCTGATAACACCAGAAGCAGCAGATTCATTTCTCTCTATGATAAGCCTTAGATGAATGCAATAGGGTGAGATAATGAATGGAGAAAACACACCCAGCCAAGTGGACCCAAGAACATAAAGGCAAGCAAACCCCATTCAATCGCGTGACCCCGCCGCAAGGGGTTTAGGGAGAGTTTGCATCAGTATCAGGGTGCGGGCGGTCCCCGCCGACCCCTGCCCTGCGTCGTCTCTGGATATCTGGACTATCTGGGAATTCATTGTCACGAAGACAAATTTGCTTTGGGGAAATGTGAATATCGTTTTGGAGTTCGACACAAGATTAACCTCTCAGCCTGCCGAGCTCCCTCATCCGTGGTGGTCGTTATGACTGCCTTCATGCTCTACAAGGCTGGTGGGGTGTGTGCCGGGGGAGGGGGAAGGAGAGGAGCTGCAAGCCACAGGGAGAGCGTGGAAGCGGGTGGTTTGAGTACCAGCAGTACTTTTCCTCGCCGTGCATGTCTCAGAAGCTTAGAGGCCTGTGTCCTCCTGTTAGTCTGACAGTGGCCTCAGAGGGCTAACAAACCTTGTTGGCTTGTCGCGAGTTTCTCCTTTCAGGTTGGAGCGCCAACGAGTGGTGGGGAGAGTTGGGTGCTTCCCATTAAATATGGAGTTCGGTTCTGCCTTTGTATCAGTTTTTGTCTTGAGTGCGTCTCAGGGATCCCAGAATTGAAAAAGGGATCTGACAGAGCATCTTTTATTAGTAACGAGATTTTTCCCCCTTCTTTTTAATTCTGTCAGTACTTGAGTGGCATGTGGTGATACAGAGACAGATAGTTAATCTCGTGGAGCTTACAGTCTAGTGACAAAGATGTACAGTTTAGCTACTAATTTTGGGAATGCCATAAGGTCAAGAAGAAGTTTTAAGGAAAAGGATCACAGGGGTTTCTTGGGAGTCCCCAAGACCACCGCAGGTTCAGTCATTTGCTGGAGGACTCACAGAACTCAGCATACGATGGTACTCGTGGGCTCTATTTATTACAGTGAAAAGATGCAAAACGGGTCAGCCGAGGGGAACCGCGCACAGTGCCATCCAGGGGAGACCCTCCGGGCTTCCGAGAGTCCTCTCTGGGCGGAGTCACGCAGAAGGCTGTGACGGTGCCTGTGGAATGTCCGCCCGGCAGCCCCCCGAGCCCAGGGTGTTCGCGGGGAGTCGGTCATGTAGGCTCCCTCTGCCGAGCACGTGCCGAGATTCCGGACTCCCCGAGAGGGCAGGTGTTCGGCGTAACCCACATCGTTTGCGTAAATAGCGTGGGCGCCGTGAGCCGGGGTCCCGCGCTTGGTGAGAATCCTCCTGAAACCCACGCTCCCAGACGCCGACCACGTCAGGCTGGGGAGCAGGCCCTTCGGAGGGCAGTCTCAGGTCTGCTCTGCCAGCTCTTCTTTCTGCGGGGTGGCATCTTAGCTTGAGGGTACTGGATTTTTATTAGGAATGAAATAAAGGCTCATAAAATTCAAGAGAGTATAGAAATACATAAACTAAAAAGCATTCTTCTCCTTGACCTCCCTTTTCGTGCCTTCCCGTCCTGCGAGCACAACCTTATTGGCGCACCCTTTACAGAGTGAGCTCGGCTGCATCAACCACAGCCCTCTCTGGTTCCCCACTCATGTTAACCTCGGCCATCGCTCCAGGTGAGCGCACACCTGTCTACTCCGTTGTTTAAACAGCTGCTGGTGTGCAAATTCAAGGGATGCTGCAGCAAACGCCCTTCGCAAGCATTTCTGCTCCCTTGTACGGTGACATCTGTCAGGTAAATGTTTAGAAGTGGAATTGATGGTTCAGAGAGTATGCACTTCCAAAGTTTATAGATATTGCTAAATCGGAGTGAAAAACAGGCCTGTGATCCGCTCTCTTCAAAGGTAGCCGGCTCCCTTGTCTCCTCTGCCTGCCGGCCCCAGTGCCGGCTTTCCCCTGCACCAGCTCGTGTTTCTAAGAACTGGTGACCTTGCTGCCCGGCTCCCTCAGAGCTGCTGTTGCGGTGGCCAGCAGCACTCAGAGACTGACCAGTGGGGGGCTTCTAGGCCTGCTGCACCCTGGCGGGGGGGCTAACGAGCCCCCTGAGCCATTCTAGCCCATTGCAGACGCCCCAGGGGACAGAAAGCAAAGATGGACAGACGCTAGGTCACTGTCACCTGAGCACTGGCCTCTGCACAGACCCAGGCTGCCACACAGAGTGGCGTGTGTTTTAATCACTTGGACAGGTGGCATGTCTGGCCGCGTCTGTCACTGTAGCACTTTGAAACCTGGTTAATTACCGAGCCTCTGTTGTCTTTAAAAGTTCCTGTTTTCACAGTAGTCCTGTGAGCTTCATGTTTCTCACGCCATGTAAAAGACAGAGAAAATGAATACCTAGAAAGATACAAGGCTCTGTAGCATGGGATTAATGCCCAGTGTTTTTAATTGGTTTTCATCTCACTAAGCAGAGATAAATCACAAATCCTGTATGTACATTCATAGTTTCACTTACAGTATTTTTATTTTATGGGAGACCTGGTAGCTTTTCTCTTTTGCGTGGCACTCCTGATAAGAAATTAGCAAATCACTGTGCACAGTTAAGCAGTAGGACAGGAAGACTCCCATGTACCCTACCAGCCAAAGGGATGCTGGAAGAGCTCCCACCAAGAGCAGTGAAATAAAACAGTGTTAATGAGGATGTAATTAGTAAAGCCCAGCTACCCTGCCTAAGAGGTTATAATGTAGCTCATTGCTTTCTCAGCCATCAGAGAGCTATAAATAGAGACTTAAGTAAAGAAGCGCCTCTTTAAAATGTGAGTTGTTACTAACAGACTGATTTGCTTTAGACGTTATGGGATGGAGGTTTTCCCCTCCCGCTTTTTGTTTATTATAAAAAGCAATATTTTATCAGTCTGAAAAACAAATCTCAAGAGGAGACTTTTTTCCTCTGAAGATTTCCGATTGCAGGGCGGCACTGAGTGTGGTCCGAGGGATGAGCCGTGGGCCGTGTGCATGCCAGCCAGTGCCCGGTGATGAGGGCCGTCCTGAGCAGTGGTCCTGGGCCCGCCAGCCCGATGCCCTCTCGCTTCCCCATCGCCACGGGAGGGGTCTTGGGGCCAGCGTGGTCCAGAGGCCAGGTAAACCACAGTGGCCGCGGCATCCCTGCAGGGTCCCAGAGTCACAGCGGTTGGTATAGCTTGGACGAGGCCCAGAGGTGCTCTCTCCTGCCTCCTTTCTGTGGCTTCAGCTTGACTTCAGCCCCCCTGGAAATGACAGTGTGTACAGGCCTGGTGCTTTCTGTACTGGGGCGGTCCTTATAGGTGACACACACATTCCATTTTGAGCAAATGTGTTTGTATTTTTTAAAAAATGTATGTTTTTCATTATTTTCTATTTTTAATTTATGTTCGTATAGCAACTTTATTGAGATGCAATTGACATACTATAAAACACTTTTAACAGTATTTGGTTTAATTGCATCCTATTTAAAATTGGTTTGTGCTGGTCATTGAAAAGCTTCTACCAATATTTAGAATGAACAGGCCACTATGTAGAGAAAACTTTTTAGTACATAAAACAATGTCAACCCCTTTCCAATGCAGGAAAATGAAATGCCAATACTTTTTCTCCAAAGTCCATCTAAAACCCTTTTAAGCAAAAATATTGCTTTCTTAAAATTATAGATTTTTCCCCCAAAGGGGTAATGGTAACCACATAAAAAGATTTGACTGAAAGAAAATTTATTTTTTATTATGCTTACCAAGTTTTTGAAGATAGGACTCTAGCCCCGGCTTGTGGCACAGTTGGTTGGAGCGTCGTCCTGTGCACCAAACAAGTTGCGGTTTCAGTTCCCAGTCAGGGCACATACCTAGGTTGCGGGTTCGATCCCAGGTCAGGGTGTGTATGGGAGGCAACCGATCAATGTTTCTCTCTCTCTCCACCCTTCCTTTCTCTAAAATCAATCAACATATCCTTGGGTGACACATTTTTTTAAAAAAAGATACTATTCTAGGCAAGATCCCAATCAAATGGTTATTATCATGTCTTATTTTAGTTCCATATGTCTGTTTTAGAGGGAGTATATTTTGTTCTTAGAAACAGAAGTGAATAGGCGTGACTTCCAAGGTAATAGCTGTGTATACAGCTGTAATTGACAATTTTCTTAAACTGTCAAATGGTCTTTAGAAAGCGTTTTCATACTTTTAATCCGTTTCAAATAGATTTGCCCCGGGCTTTTACAATCTGTCTAGAAACTCGAACAGCAGAGAACACCAAAGCCAGAACCCGCGGACGCCCCAGTAAGCGGCACAGTGTTAGGGAAGTGCTGGGCCTGTTTGCAGGTACTGTCTGAGTGTTTCCAAGTGAAGGGGGGAGATTTTTAAGAGGCCCAGGTGGGTACTGTTTCTTATGGCCTAACATGAATTATTATAGTTGCACTACTGAATAGCGTATAAACAGACTTCGCAATAGCTCTCTAAAAACCTAAGTGTCGGTAGTCAATTAAACGAAAAACAACTGCTCCCTTGCTCAGGAGGGCATTCTTTTGCAAGGACCCTTACTCACCCAAGACCTTGGTGACTACTTTTCACTGAGACTGGAGGTTTATTTACAGGCGGGACCCTCGGGTGCCTGTCCGGCCCAGCCCCTTATCCAGGTGGATGTGTGGCGTAGGTGGGGCAGCAGTTGCTATTTCTTGCCTGGTCTTTTGGTGTTGCCTGCAGCCCAAGGTGGAGCGTGCTCTTTCAGTCCTGTGGTCAATCTAGATGCCTTTGTGTGATCACTGCGTTGATAGAACAAATTCTGAGTAGAATGTGATCCTACCCCTCCAGCCCAGCACTCATGTCCCAGCAAAGTCCTCTCCCTCGCCACCCCAGAGATCCTACCACTTCCAAATGCGTCTCAGCAGCAGGGACCTGTAAGGAAACATAGCTTTTAAACTAAAATACAGATTCTCCAGAATAGCACAGTGCCAGTGTAGCTTAAAATGTGCCTTGGGAAGTTTTCATTTTCTCCTCTTGAGTTGTAAACCCCTCGTGTGGGTGATAGAGAGATGGCACAGCTCCTCTGAAGCAAGGAAAAGGGGGCTTCAGTTTTAAAACACTCTTATTGTTGAATCTGATTTCAAAGTTTGTCATATGGCTTTGATTCATGCTTCTGACCTTAGAACGTAACAGATTTCTCACAGGGAAAAAAAGGCCACTAGTAATGATCTCCAGAAATTAGACCTTTTAAACAGCGTAATCATAAAGTCGGTAACTTCTCCCCGGGACTCAGACACCTGGAAATCCACTTCGGAAAGCACGTGACTTGGAATACTTTAACCAGCGCTGTGTTTTGACACGACAAGCTGCATCCCAGTGAAATCTTGGGAACGAGAACCTGTCTTCAGCCCCACATTGCTTCCCTATGGCATTTTCTTGGCGCCGGTCCGACTGGGCGCATGACCCTTTCTCACAGGTGCCTTGGCCGTCTGGGGCCAGGCCGCAGAGCCCCCTGGGCCTGACCGTCCTCCCCCCCACCCCCCTCGTCTTCTTCTGTTTCTGCCCCTCCCATGATCTCAGTTCACATGTGCGGTGGTGGCTCTCTGACAGTGAGGACCAGTGAGGTTTTACAGAAGCATTTCTGGACACGGTTCGCATTTAGAGAAAACTCTGGCTGTTGGGTAGAATGTGTTTGGATGAAGGCACAGCTGGAGCTGGGCACTCGGGTTTCAGGTGACTACGTGTACTGATCCAGGAGAGGTCTTCGGCAGACCCGAATGAGGGCAGCACTGTCCTGGTTGATGGGGAAAGGGCTGCTGAAACGTAACCTTGGACAGAACTTGGTAGTTGATTAGGATAGGAAGTACAGAGGTGGCAGGGTCGCTAACTTAAATTTGGGAAGACAGCAGGTGAGGGAGGTTCCGGCCATGATGCATTTGGAGTTTGCAGTGGGACACCCAGCGTGAAGAACACACTGAGCAGATAGTGGGGACTGTGCATCCCCGAAAGGGAAGACCACCAAGACGAGAGGCAGGCTTGGGGGGCAGGGTAGTTGAAGCCAGAGGCACAAAAGAGACCAGGGAATGAGCGTTAGAGAGAAAAGATCAATGGTGGGGAGGCGGTTCTGGAAGCAGCGGTATGGAGGAGAGACAAGCAGGAAGACGGACCGGTGAACGTGCTAGAAAAGATCAGTGGGGGAAGTGGGGGGAGAGCTAGAGGGAGGGGAGATGCTGAGCATCAGGAAGGAGGTCTTCCGAGAGGAGGCGGCGTCAGTGGTGTGGAGGCCTTCAGAGAGGGAGGCCAAGCAGAATGAAACTGCACCACCTCCAAGCACTGGACTTGGCCCGTAGGGCCCCCTAAAGTTGCTCTCAAGGTCAGTTCCTGCAGCGTGGGGCATAGGCCAGGGGATGTCTGATGGAGGCAGGTCTGAGGAGGGGTGACGTGAAAGGTGGTGGACACTGTGCCCGAGGTTGCCTGGGATAAGGTGAGAGAGAGGAGCAGCAGCTGAACAGGGAGGTTTTTTTTAAGCATAAAAGACACCTGAGCACAATTATGTGTTTAGGAGAAGGAGCCAGTGAACAGGGAGGGATTATAGGTGGGAGAAAATGCAGGATTTCAGGGCTGATTTAAAGGAATCATCTGATTCCATTCCCTCCCCTCTGCAGAAAATGAGAATCTGGTAAGGTTAAGAGGTTGGCCATGGGTCACGCAGCTAATTAAGTGGCAGTCACATTTAAAAGTCAGCTCTCCTGACCCTTGCTCTGTGCCCTTTCTACTATTTCACCTTTCCTTCTAGAAATCAACTCGGTTGTAATCTCCACTAGTCTCCTAACTCCTCTGGGCACCTGGCACAGTGCTGGCCATGCAGGGGACTTCAGCCTCTTCCTGTGCTGTGGCCAGGGCGGTCTTCTCTGAACGGTCGCCGGCCACTGCCTCTCTCCGTGTCATCCTGCCGCTGGGGCGCTGGAGCCCGGCTGCCTGCGTGCACATCCTGGCTTTGCCACTTACCGAGTCCGTGACCGGGGGCCCCAAGCCTCAGTTTCACCATCTGTAAAGTGGGATGTAATGGTGCCTGTACCGTGGGGTTATTGGGGGAATCGAATGAGTTCACATATACCTGGCACATTCTAAGCGTTCAATAAATGTTAGCGTCTGTTATTTAAAAAAAAAAAAAAAGGCCCTTCACATTGTTCTTAGGATAAAGACCAAAATCCTCCACAAGGCCCTGTGTGGCATGAAGGCTGTTATGCAGTCTCATACCGATTCCAGGCAGCAGGTCCATTCTGACCTCCACCGCAGCGATGACTAAATAAAGAAAGGCTCAGGGAAGCCAAGTCCCTCTACAAGCTCCAACCATAGGAAGTGTGGGGACTGCTAATAAAATGCAGTTCTATGGGAGTGCAGCCAACTGCTACCACCACAAAGGAAGGGATTTTTGCTTGTCTTTGAAGGTTAAAAAAGTCGTTTGGGAAAGTTACTTTTTCTTTTCTTTAAGCTGACATGGAATTCTTAGACCAAAAATGTACCCTTTGAAAGTGTACAATTCAGTAGCTTTTTAGTACTGAAAAGTACTAAAAACCGTGACCCCTCTAAGTTGTAGAATGTTTTCTTTACTCCAGAACGAAACTGCGTACTCACGGGCAGAGACTCTGCTTTTTCCCTCCCCCGGCAGCCACGAAACTACTTTCTGTTCCCTGGGCGGTTCGTGTACGTGGAATCCCACGCCATGATTTTTTGTGGCCAGTTTCTTCCACTTGGCGTGTTTCCAAGGTCCATCCGTCGCGCGGCAGGTGTCAGAACTTCGCTCCTTCATCCTGCTGAATAGTAACAGGCCGCCGTGTGGACAGGCCACGTCCTGTGTGCTGTTTCCCAGCTGAGGGGCGTTCACGTTGCTCCCACGCTGTGGCTGCTGTGAACGTTGGTGTGCAAGTCTGGCGCGTGTTTTCACCCCTCTGGGGTGCACATCGGAAAGCTACTTTGAAAGAATTTCAACAAAGCTCAAGTTAAGGGCCAAGAGCTCTCGTTTTCAACGTTCTCCCTCTGTTTGCTTCTAGTTCCCACTGGTGGCTGACTTGTTTCATGATGACAAGGACTCCGCTCCTGCCTCCACGGCATCTGCAAAGGGCTCCTCTTCAAAGATCAACGTCCGCTCCGCCAGACCCCAACTGAAAGCCGCCAACAAGGAGCACAAGAAAACCGTGGGCCACCAGGTCAGCCCCGGGGCTTGCAGCAGGACGCCTGGGCCGTGGGGCGTGTGCAGCGCCAGCCTCCATAGGGGAAGGACGGCTGCGGAGCCAGAGGGAAGCCCTCACAGCCCCGGCTCCCCAGCTCCCCAGCTCCCCAGCTCCGTCCTCTCTGCTGTTTGAAGAAGAAAACCATGAAACCTTCTCTAGAGGGAACAGCCAGGAGAGGGAAAAGGGGTGGCTGCAGTCTCAGTGCACTTGATCCCCGAGGCGGGGCACGTCACAGCACCACAGGTGCCAGGTGGTGGCGGGGGGAAGAGGGTCTAGAAGCCCACAGGAGATGGAGGAGGGGTAAATAAGCCTGGGAACTCAGAAAACTGAGAAAACAACCTCCCCTGCTCTGGGGTCTCCATGGTGTGTTAAGTGTCCGTGAGAAGAGGTGAGAGCGCCTGCCAAGCCCCTGGCAGCACTGACCTTGCTGTGTCACTGGATTTGGCCATTCTGAACATTCATTCATGTGAATGTAGTGATTGCCAGGACGCCCGGGCAGCGGATGGGCAGGCCCCAGGGCTCAGGTTTCGGGGTAAGAGGCACCAGGCACGTGGCCACCTCTCGTAGCACTTGCTCGCCTTTCGTCTCCTTTGCTCCACAGCACTGAGTTAGACACGCCATAGGGTGGTCTCTCCCCGTCCAGTTTCAGGAGCCCTGAGGCCAGAATTCAGGAGGGACTTGATTTCAGTTGTCCAGCATGGTAGGGTGTCGGAGCTAGAATCGGACCCCAGGTCTCTGAATTTCTTCCTGTCCTGGATTAACAATAATAACCGAAACAGTAATAGCAACAACTGCTACCCCCAGCCTGTGGGCATTCCTTTAGGTTCATGCTGCCTCCACAAAATGTTAAAGATGAATACGTAACCAGGCGTGACTTCTGCCTCCCCAGTTCCGCACCTCCCTGCACCTGCTCATGGAGACGCTGAACGCCACCACGCCGCACTACGTCCGCTGCATCAAGCCCAACGACGAGAAGCTCCCTTTCCAGTAAGTGTGTGCGCAGGCATCGCGGCTCCGCATGGTTGCTGCTGGGCGGCCCGGCCCACCATGTGCAGCCTCGCGGGGGGCTCCCTCAGGGGCTCGGGAGGAGCAGGGAACAGGCGGGCCAGCCTCACAGCGGGCTGCTGTCGTCAGCAGGGTGTGTGGCTGGTTTTCCATGCCCCAGATGGTTTATATGCTGAATACAGGCCCCAGACTTTTACCAAGCTCACCTCTCTGCTGCCCGGGAGGATCCAAGGGGGTGAGAAGACGCAGTTCCCCCATCCCGTGTCCCGTACAGCAGTGCTGAGGACAGTGCACAGAGGGAACCACACAAACACATGCCACTGAATGCCGACATGAGTGTGTCTCCCAGTGAACGTTCAGGCCAGACACGGGCCGGGGGTTCGCTGGGGTGGTCAGGGAGGGCTGCTAGTGCTGGAGCAGCTTGACCTCCACTGCCGTGCTGAGTGATGACACACTCCTGGTTCCCCCGTCCCCTCTGCGGCCGAGTCTCCGGAGTCACCTACCCTTGCCGCCGCCCCTCACTCCTCAGCCTCCTCGGATCCAGTTCCGCCTCTAGCCCTGCCTTGAACATTCCCTTCCAACTCTGCCCATTCTTACGTCGTTGATTCCACCCAGATCTATGAAGCCATGATACTTAAATGTTTTTGCCTATTTTCGGTTTCTGCCAAGTTCCAGACCTTGATTCCGCAGCTTCTCTCGCCACCTCCCACCGCACCTGTGTGAAACCAGACTCGTCCCTTCCCCGCCAGGCTCCCCCTTCTCTGGTCTCTGTTGGAGTAAAGGACATTACCATCTCCTGATGTCTCACCTGCCCACCACACGATATTCCAGACTAGACACCCGAGAGTCACTCTGGACCACTGCCCTCCAATAGGACTTTCTGTGATGACAGAACTGTCCTGCAGTCTACATTGTCTGACATGGTAGCCGCTGGTCACAGGTGGCTATTGAGTGCTTGGAACGTGGCTAGTGGAAGTGAGAAACTGAATTCTTAATTTTATTTCAATTACATTCAAGCACTCATAGGTGGCTCGTGGCTGCCATATTGGACAGCATCACCCTTGATTCTTCCTCCTCCCTTCCTCCCCAGTGTCGAGTCGTTGTCAAAATCCTGTGGAGGCAAAAGTCCCTCAGATCGGTCCCCCGTCTGCCTGCCTTCTGTTATCACCTTGCTTTAGCCTGGCTTCATCCTTGCACGGAAGGCTGCTCGGAGCCTTTGGAATGCCTCACCTCTGCAGCCTCGCCTTCCAACACCCTGAGCCTCCACAACGCTGTTGCCTCTATCCAGAAAGAGATATACTTAAACTTTTAAGTACTTTCTTCCCAGCTTTCTGATTTCCTTTTTGGTCCTAGCACAATAACTTTCTGTGAAATAATTTAGTTCAGCAACTCGGACTCTCAGCATGAATTACCGGACTGCCTCGGCCACTCCCCTCCGTTGACAAAGCTTGACTTGCACCCACGCGGGCCCCGCGCCGCGCCGGGAGAGGTTAGGAAGACAGTATTGAGCCAGCCTTCTGTGAGGCCTGCCAGTTGTTCTCTCTCTCCACTTTCTCCGAGTACCTGCCACACGCTCAGGAACTCCCCCCACGCCTGAGGGCATCTGTTTACCAGCTGACTGCGGAAGGAAAGAGGCGGTTAGGAGAGCAGCATGTGTGAAAGACATAGATTATGTGTGAAGGGCAAGAGCAGGAGAGAGAAGAGGAGGGCTGGCTACCAGCTCGGGCCCCAGCCAGCTGTGACCTTGGGCAGTTTAGGCATCAGAACCTGGCGCCTGCCTGCCGTGTGCTTTTTCCTTGTTGGGCCTCCCCTTCCAAATGAGAGAAGATGCTGGGGACTTTGAAAGGGGCTTTCTAATTCTGATGCCCCATTTTTCTGAGACCTTCCTTTGCCTTTAGGGCCAAAAATCTTCCTCCTGGTAAAGAAAGAGAGGAGAAGACGGAACCAACTCAGAAAACCCGAGTTCTAGTCCACGCTCTGCCACCAGTTGTTTGGCTAATAGCAAGCTAGTTCTTTTCATTCCACCATCTGTTAATTGTGGTTAAAAAATAATTATGAGTAGATTCAAGAAGATAATTTATGTGATGAAAATGCATAACACAGTCGACATTATTCTAGAAGGAAAGTGCCGTGTCCCTCCTCCCATTCCGTACAACTCAGCTCTCTCAGCCTCTGCACAGTGGGCATTTTGGGCCAGGCGGTCCTTTGCTGTGGGCTGTCCCGTGCACTGCAGGGAGCTCAGCGCCCTGGCCTCTGTCCCCCCCCCCGTGCTGGTGGCCTCCCCACCGCTGAGACAGCTAATGGTGTTTCAAGACATTGCCAAGTGTTGCTTAGAGGACAAAATGGTCCCCAGTGGAGAGCTGCTGTCCTGCTCTAAATACTGTGATAGCATCTCCTGTATATAGATCTTTTTCCCCTCTGTTGTTTTCTTTATTTAAAAAAAAACAACAACTATCTCATCTAATACTCATTGGGCGCCAGGCTAGGACAGGCGGAATGACAGTGAGTAAGACACGTCCCTTACCCTTTAGGAGGTAGGCGCCAGTCACAAATAGCTGGCGTGGCATAGAAGTGACTGTCGGTGGGTCTCTCTCAGTGCAGACCAAGAAGGGGGAGCATGAATGCGTGACCTGCATTTCAGCAGCTGGACCCTGTGTATGTTTCAGGCAGTTTTCCAGTCCAGGCGGAGGTGTTCTTTGAGCACACGGCGGCCCTCCAAAATGTAACGGGTGGAAGGCTGGTTCCCACTCTCAGTAACCTCGTCAGGAATGCAGACTGTGAGATGCATTTGACGGGGAGCTCACTGCTGGGGAGATAAGATGACAGCGCAGCCGCCTGGCTGACTTCCAGGCCCTCCGGGGGTGCCCGGGCATGGAAGGAGGACGACAGAGTCTTCTTCGTGTGGCATCTCCTTTTTCCTAACAGTGTTCCTTGCCTTTACGTCCCTCGATCACCACGGCCAACCAGTGAACGATAGTTGGGCAACTGGTCTCAGCTCCTGTTGACTGAATGAGGAAACTGAGTTACAGAGGGGGTGCGTTTTGCCCAAAGCGGCCCTAGCAGAGCTGAGGCCAGTCGTCTCCTTCACCCTTGCTCATCTCCCTCACCCCGGAGGGAGGATGTTCAAACCGAATTCAGAGATCCTTTGCCGGATGCCTTCCGTGGGATCAGCTCGGTGTCGGGGCTCCGGAGGAGACTGAGCAGGCCGTACAGAGGTGGGAGGACGAGGGGGAGCCTCCCGTGGAGAGAGGTGACTCAGGGGTGGCGGGCCTTCCTGCAGAGTTCCAAAATACTGAGTGGGCCGGCCGCGGGGATGAGAATGCCCGGGGTGGTCAGGGAGCGTGGCAGACAGGTGTGATGGGAGGTTGCCCACGGGGGTTCTACAGGCAAAGAAACCTCCTCCCGCATTTTTCCAGCAGAGCCAGGATGCTGCCCCACTGCATGGCCAAGTGTGTGCTGAAGCCGGTGTGACTAGTGGTGCCCGGGACTGAGTCTAGAGGACCTGGCCCGTGGCTTGGCTGAGCTGCGGCCCAGCCAGGAGCGAAGGGAGCATTTGTTTCTCCTCCCTTCTCAGATTGGGGCAACAATCTTAGCAAATTATAAGTCGTGGTTAATTCTAGTTCAATTTAATTCTCACGAAGACTCCCTGATTACCCCAGCCGACCTCAGCATCCTTCCTCTGGTTTCTTGTAGTGATTTAACCACACTTACTGCGTGCCACCCTGTGGGGCACACCTTCTGTACCCCTTCCTCCTCTGCAAGTGTGGGTACTTTTAGGACGCCTGACCATGTCTGGATTTATTCTCTGTTTTCCTAAATATATGTGCTTCAATAAATACTAGTTTTTCTGTGCTAGGCTTAGCATCGCACGGCATGTGAGTTGTTGAAGACGTTTCTTTTCTGTCCAGAGACATAAAGTCCTTCATCTGTGTGATTCTGAACTGAGCAACTATTGTGGTAATAACTGACAATATGGTGCCCTTATGTGGTGCCAGGCGCTGTTCTAACTGCTTTCTTGGGCCATTACATTTCATCCTTCCACTAACCCTGTAAAAGGAGTACTGTTATTATCCCCATTTTATAGGTGAGGAAGCTGAGGCCCAAGAGGATTCTGTTACTTGCCCCAATTACACAGGCAGCTGATAAGGGGCCGTGTCAACATTCAAGCCCAGAAATGCCTGAAAGTCACCCTTTTAACTCCCGAGCCACAAGCGTGTATGTTTTGGCCATTGAATTAAGACAGGTGCCCATGGGGATGGGAATAATAAAGGAAGGCTCTGGAGAGGAGGAAAGCATGGGTCTTGGAGGGCAGAGAGAATTCAAGTAGGCGAAGAAGAGGGGGATCCCAGCTGAGACCGAGAACGTGCGCAGAGCTGAGATGCCGATCAGTGTCTTTGCTTTTCACCTGCCCTTGTGCTCGTGGTGCAGGATGACCGGTAATGCAAGGTGAGAGGAGGTGGTCTGCCTTCTCTCCTGTTCTGGCCCCTCTCTGCGGAGTGGCCCCTCATTGCTCCCCTGCTTGTCTTGCAGCTTTGACCCAAAGAGAGCGGTGCAGCAGCTCCGAGCGTGTGGGGTGCTGGAGACCATCCGGATCAGCGCGGCCGGCTACCCGTCCAGGTATGTGCCCACCGGCCACGCCCCAGGTGCAGTCCGGGAGCCCTGTGGTGGGCCGCCAGCCGGAGGGAGGTCCTCAAAGCATTCCCAAACACGGGGGGCCCAACAGGACGCTGGCGGAAATAAGCATCTCAGTCTGGTCTGAAAACGAAAAGAGTCACCAGTGACATCCCCTGGGGCAGCTTTTCCGATTTCAGATCAGCATTGCCTGGGTGATGAGCTGGCTGGAGCCGCAAAGAGGATTTCTCCTCTTCCCCACTCCCACCTCGTCCCTCTCACCTCCCCCACCCTTTTCTTATCGCGGTGAAAACCGTAACATTTACTGTCTTAACCATATTTAAGCAAAGAGTTCGGTGGCGTGAGCGCGTTCACGTTGTCACGCAACCGTCACCGCCATCCGTTTGCAGAACTCTTTTCCTCCTGCAAAACTGAGCCTCCGCACCCACGAAACAGGAACTCCCCATCCCTCCCCCCGCCGAGCCCCGACAACCGCCGTGACACTCTCCGTCTGTGTCATTTGGGTGGTTCCAACTGTTTCACGTGAGTGGGATCGCACAGTATTTGTCCTCTTGCAACTGGCTGATTTCACTCAGCATAATGTCCTCAAATTTGCCCAGCTGTAGCACGGGTCAGAATTTCCTTTTAAGGCTGAATAGTGAGTAGTCCATTGTGGGTACGCACCACACTTTATCTGTCAGTCAGCTCCTTTGCCTTTTCACATAGACTCAAATCTGCAGTTCTGTCTGCGGTAAAGCACCGCTGTTGTGATCCACCATGCACTGTGGATAAGCCAATCAGCCACCAGCGTCTGTTGAAGCTCTGCCAAGACTGTGGATGTCCCCTGGACGCTTGCTTGGAATAGGGGTGCAGGTGGGGGGCCACCAGCTAGCTCTCATACTGCATGCCGGTGAAATCATACTGCATGCCGGTGTCACAGGGGCCGAACATCTGCTGAGAACTGGAGCTGAGCAGAGCCATGCCACAGGCCAGAGCCTGTGGTGTTTCCTGTGTCCCAAGAAGCCCATAAGTGTCAGGGATGGAGAGAGCCAGAAACGGGAGGAGGAGATGCGGTCCAGCCCCCTGCTCCCTGCCATCCCCACCTGGCGCTCTCCCACTGCGCGCTCGGAACCACTTCCTAAGCAGAGGTTAATTACCCAGAAACAACCTCCCCATCAAGAAAGTGAGGCCTGAGCAGGATGCTGCGGATGGACTTCGGAATTTGCATTTGACCTGGAAAGCCCGGCACTGTCACTAATTCGCATACCCAGGCAGCTTTTCAGACCTCAGCAGGTTCAGGCATTGTTTGGAGATATCTGCTGTAGCCAGGGCCGAGGACTGTGGTTACTTTCTCTTCAACCACATCCCTCCTTGCTGGGAAAAAAGCCAGGCAGTGTCCTGGGGCTCCATCTCATTTTTTGAATTTAGGGTCTGAACACAAGCAGCTGACAGTGGCACAGTTAATGGAGTCCCTAGATGAAGGCTGTGCCCCCTTCCCTGGCTGCCCTGCGGTGTCTGGCATCAGCCTTTGATGGAGGGAATGGGGCTGAGGCCACGGCGCAGCAGTTCACTTGCGAGTTCAAAGTCCTGCAGCCTGGCCAGTTAGATCACCTGTCGTTGGCCGCCCCGCGCACGGTGCTCAGGTCAGACGTAGCTCTTCACCCCGGAGCGAGACAGGGGCCTTGGGGAGCCGCTGCGCCCCTGCTTTTCGGGCTCTGCACTGCAGGCACCGGGCTGCACTCCTGCTCCTGGGCTCTTCTGCTTGTTGGACTCCCAGAAAGGTTTCTTTAGTCCAGGGTTTCTCAGAACCTCATCACAGCCCACTAGCAGGTCAAGAAGTCAATGCAATGGGTTGTGATCAACATCTTGTTTTTTTAATGACGTTACTTGGGATGAAAATATAAGATGGCAATTTGTGGCAGAAAGGACACCGTGACACAGCCTTACGTCCGTGTTATGTATAGGTGTGCACACGTCATGATTTAAATGTGCTTTCACAGCTGAGACCCAGGGAAGGAAGTGCCCTGGTTGGTAGTTGAGTTGGAGCTAGCCCCGGCCTCCCTCTGCTCTGCCGGTGGCGGTTGCTAAGCACATTGCTGCCCACACCAGCGAGGAGTTGACATCCAAGCAGAGGCTGATGGGAGGAGTGAAGCAGGACAGCATCCTCTGGTCTGCCCCCCAGGGCTGGGCCCAACCCTGAGGCCTGGTGTAAAACTTCTCCCTGCTCTCTCAAACTTGTAAAAAAACAAAACAAAACCAAAAAATCAGTCCAGACTATAGGTCTGTGGCCTGGGTTCCAGCTGAAGGACCCTGGTGATTGAACCCTAGGGCTGTGGTTTCAGGCCTGGATTCCAGTGTCGGCTTCATACCTTCAGGCTGGGTGACCTCAGACGAGCACATTAATCCCTGTGAGCCTGGGTTCTCTTACCATTAAATAGAATGATCATTTTACTTCACAGGTGGTTGTGATGAGTGAGATAACACACAGTTCTCAGCACAGTGCCATGTGTTTGAGCATTTAATAAAGTGTTTTACTCACTCATCAGATATGAGCAAGAAGCCACGTCCCTATGGGTATAATTGTGTGGGTAGAACGTTTCTGTACCAGAAATGTCTGGCTTTTTTGTACATGAAATCCTGGTGTGTCTTAAACTGTTGAAGGTCCTTCCGTAAGAAGCTGCGGATCGCAGGTCCTTCCAGCCACGCCAGTGCCGCACAGTGCAGAGGCCTGGGGGTGAGCGGAGAAACCCAGCTTGTCTTTGCACAAAACTTACATTTAGTGCTAACGGGGGCTTGTCCCGTGGGAGGCACGGACGTTGGCACTGGATCAAGCCAGGGGAGAAGCAGCAAGGGGAGCACGTGACCATGCCGTTCAAGGGCGGGTGGCACCTTGGGGACCCGTGTCAGCACGCGAAGAATCTACCGTTCCACCAGTACTCTCTGACGGAATGAGCTGTTCGCTGGCAGGACAAGGGACTTGCAGAGGGTGCGGAGCTCTGTTCTCGGAGGCCGTCAGGGGAAGGCCAGCTGTCCTGGGTGATGTGGCTGACGACAGACTGCGCTGCAGGCAGAGGCCACCTCTGCGTCATTGAGCTTGCTCACAGCTCACTGTGAAATCAGAGTGACAGTGTGTCGGCCATGCTCCTGCTGGTTTTTCTGTCGCGATACGGAATGATCCCTTTTGGGGGTGGGAGAGGAAGGGGGACAGGGTTTTAGTTCTGGGGTCTCACATGAGCTTTATGGAGAATGAGAAGGCTTTCTTGCCATCACGGTGTCTGTCTGTCCTACTCCGTGTCTCGTCCTGTACCCAGCACTAGCCCTGTGCTGGTGGCTGTGAGAGATTAAGAGCTAAGTCACGGCCCCGCCCACCGGGAGCTCACAGTGTGGGAGAAGCGAGACGATCCCAGACCACTTAGAAAACAACATGCAATCGGGTGCACGTTCGGGAGGAGCTGAGATTGGAGCTGGGCCTCGAAGGGCGAGGAGGACTTGGATGGGAGGGGAGGCAGCGGGAGACTACCGCCGGCCAGGGGGCAGCCCGCCGGCCAGGATGGAAGGAGCAATAGCGTGCTTTTCCCATCCGGTGATTCAGGAAGAGCCCTGCTCTGCCAGCTCAGGCCGCAGTCCTGCTGCCCGGTCCTCCGCGTGGCATCCTGCGAGGCCAGGTGTGCTTTTCGCCTCGTCAGGCAGCCTCTTCCTTGGCAGCAAAGAGGATGCATTGCCTCCGAGTCTTTGGACCCATGGAGATAATGGCCCCTCCGACTGTTCATTCCGTCTGGCTCCAGCCGCAGTTGCCAGCAAAGCCGCGATGCCCACAGACTTGCTGGCCTCGTGTAGGGACGCTGATGGATGTCTTTTCCCTCCTCCCTAATTACTTCTGACTTCTCTCTAGCAGATAATTACAAGGGCACCTGTACCTTTTGTTTTTGTAATTGCAGGTATTGTGGAAAGTGGAAGGTAGGGAGGAAAGACTACTTCCGATAACCCAGAAAATGGTGCTTAGCGCTGTGGCCTCAGCGCGCCCGCTTGGATCCGGGACACTGTCTTGCATCTCCTCACCTTCATTTTCTCGGCAGAGTTTGGGAAAAGGTCAAAGAGAGGACTTCCTTCCCAAATGCCATTTGAAATGTTAACTTTTGGAAAGAGGCGCTATTGTGGCACTTTTGTTTATTCTGAGACAGAGTTGAATAGTCCCTATTATTTCGTTTACACCCTAGTCCCCTTTCACCCCCTGCTCAGGCCAGGCCACCGCACCTCAAGTCATGTCTGTGTTTGAACACGAGTGGCGAGGGGACAGCTGCGGGCAGCCACCCCGCCCGTAATGGCCTGACTCTGTGCGTTGCCTAACGTTCTGCACCTGTCCACCGTGGGACCCGCACTGGTTTTCTGTGTGACCGCGTTGTTTGTTTGTTTGTTTTGTTTTGTTTTTTATGTGACCTAACTGCTTCGTCCGGGAAACTGGTGTGTGTCTGCTGTGTCTGGAGATGAATCCAGTGAGGTTTTAGAGAAAGTGTGTCTGTCAAGGTATTAGCTGTTGAAGACGGTACATGTCGTGTGTGCTGACCTGGGAGTACAGAGCTGAGCGCTGTGTTGGTCTGACTTCAAGAGAACTTCTTGGGACCAGAGGGGCCGGCACAGATCGGGGTCATCACGGACAGACTCCATCTCCCTGGCGGCCGAGACCCAGCGCTGCAGAGGGGTTTCACTGGCATGAGCTGGTCGCGTAACTGCACAGTTTTGCACAGCTGCTCCCAAGGGAAACCGCAATGGCTTCTTCTGTTGAGGGGATTATAACCTACACGCTTTTTCTACATTTCTCCAACTTCAGCGGCCAGAGGGCAAATATCACTTCACAGAGAGGAAAATGGCAAAGGAGAGAGAACGCATAGCCGTGGACCACAGGACAGCGGGGAAACGGGACACAGGGCTCTTGCCCAGCAGCCCAGGCAGAGGGCGGCGCTTTGCTGCTGGGGTTTCAGGCCGTGCTCCTGCACTCGGCCTACGGATGCGTGGGCCCAGAACTCATAGCCTTCCTCCAAAACAGACGTCTGCTCGGTGCCTCCTGGAGCCCAGCAGGACGGCCAGGCTCTGCTGCTCCGGCCCCCACCCCAGCCGTCAGCATACCTATTTTTATCCTCCCTGGGAAATACGGCTCTTTGGGAGTCTGATTTAAAATGCGAATGAATCATTCAACTTGAAATGTGCAGCAGCGGCTAAGAAGTATGTTCATTATCATGTACATAAAGCACTGTGATAAATGCCCTGTCCTGGAAGAGACGCTGTCTGCCAGTCACCGGCTCCCACCCTCCCCACCCCTTCCCCTGCTGTGCGTCTGTCCTGTGCCTGTCTCCTCCCTGGGGGCTTGGAGCAGCTTTGTGTCCCAGAGGAACTGTGAAGCAAATACCACTTAGGCAAAAACAGTGTTTGTGTGGGACTACTTGAATATGCATTGTTTATATCTTTTTTAAGAAGTCCCTTTTTCCTAAATCTTCAGTTCTCCTTCACTTTATTTATCTCATCCTGTTCACGTCAGAAAAACTCAACAACTCAATGGCACTTTCTGAAAGGGGCCCACTCCTCCCCCGGCTTACGTGTCCCGGCCCGTGTGGGGTAAATGGCATAGGTCTGTGGGCTGGGTAGCGGCTGAGAAATTGCCGTATTGACTTTCCTGTTGAATTATGATTAACACACACGGCCCCTAGCCTTGTTATTAAAAATCCCATAGTGAAAGGGTAATTTTAAACTTATTTTGGAGTGCATTAGTTCTTTTTATTTATTTATTTGGGAAGGAGAGAGAGAAACATCGATTTGTTGTTCCACTTATTTATGTGTCGATTCTGGTTTGTGCCCTGACCGAGGATTGAACCCTCAAACTTGGCATAGCTGGACAGTGCTCTAACATCTGAGCTACCCATCCAGGGCTGGAGTGCAATAATTCTTTGCTTAAGGATCTTACAGCCTTCAGTTCTGGCTCCTTTGCCTGAGAGCTGTGCTCACGTCCTTGGACTTGAGTCTGACATAGGGTTCTCACCTGGGCCGCACAGCACGGTCACCTGGGAGGGATTAGGTGGGTTTGAATTACTCTCATGATCAGAGGGGAAAAGTCAAAATCAAAATGCACTTTGGAGAGAAAAATAGTTTCTTCTAAACTACACCAAAATGTGTCAACAGTGTTCTCTCTAGGGGTTAGGATGTGGCCTCTTTTTAATTTACCGACGTATACTTTTCTGCATTAAGAAAGTGTTCAATGAGCTGTATTAGTTTTGTAAGAAGCAGTTTTGAGAAGAAACCCAACCGTTGAAGGCCCAGCTGCATTCCGGGCTCGGCTCCCACTCGGCAGCCGCACCCTGGAGCTGCGCATGCTGGGCAGACAGACACCCCGCAAGTGGGTCCACCTCCGGTCAGCCCCCCGAGGGGCCTCCCACCCTCCTTTACCCTTGGCCTTCCAGCCATGACTCTGGAATTCCCCGAAACGCTGACATTCTCAGGGGTCACTAGGGAGGACAACGCACCCCAGGACGGTTTTGCTGCTCTGAGAGGGTCTTTATGCGAGAAATAGCCATCCCCATGGGACACACTCAGACCACCTGTGGCCCTCCTGTGACCCAGAGGTGGGACATGTCACCTGATACACCTGTTTTCCCTCCAGGTGGGCCTACCATGATTTCTTCAACCGGTACCGGGTGCTGATCACGAAGAGAGAGCTCGCCAGTGCAGACAGAAAGGCCATCTGCAGGTCCGTCCTGGAGAACCTCATCAAGGTGAGCGGGTCCCCAGCCCCGGGCTCCAGGAAGGCTTACCTGGATGGCCATGAGAACTGCAGAGGGTGGGGTGGTGGGGCGTTAACTGCTTTTTGGGGTCTTTATCCTTCTTCTAGCAACTGTTTCTGAGCCGCTAACCCCATCTTCATACCTCAGTGACTGTAAAAGGAAAGCCCCATCACCTGCCTACAGCACATCCTAGCTTTTTCCCGCACCTCGGCACACAGAGAAAGTGAAATTATTCACACAGCCCGCTGGGGCTCGTGGTGAGGCCACTCCTGCCTAAAAGCTACTGGCCCCGGATCTCTGGCTTCTGCAGAGCTTGGGCCCCATCTGCCATTGCCTGGCACCTGTGACGTGCCCGGGGCTCTGTCCTGGATCCTGGCACCAGAAGGGGGAAAATAGCTGTGCTTCTCCTACCTTCCTCCTTGTGTAGTCGGCCTGCCTCAGGCCCAGTGCCAGGTACTGTCTTACATTGGACGGCAGATTTCACTTCAGTGGAAACAGCCCGAACTCGTCGGACACCTGGGACTGGGGAACTATAATAGCAGAACTGTTGGGGGCCTTTTATGATAAACATTTCATTATTTCCAGAGAGTTTAATGATTACAGCAGAGTATGTTACTTAATGGTCTCAATAAAGAGTTAAATATATCACAGATCTTCCCTTTAGGAAGGTAATAGAATTACATCAAAAAAGTAATTTTCTTTTGCAAGGAGAATCTGTTCAGCTGGAGCAGCGCATTGCCAGCAGGATCTGAGGTCCAGGGTTACACTGTATGGCGGCGCGGTTGTTCCCGAGCATTGTCTTAGCTGCTCGAGTCTGCAGCGGAGCCAGTGCTGACCAGTCAGCCCAGAGCCAGGGGGTGACGGTCTCGGTGATTGAAGGTTGCCGTGGTTATTTGGACTCTGGTTAATTGAGGGTTTCGCCATGGTGCATCTAACTGCGTTTGCATTTCAACATCTCATTTTTCATGGGTGAGAGAAATCTGTGTTCAAGGTCACCTGATTCTGATTGACGTGCAACATCAGGAGTCCTTCTCCTTGTGCACGTCAGGAGCTGCCTCTTAGGGTGTGGTGCTTTGTTTTCATTCCCCGAGACTAGGAAATGGAGCACGTGTACTATGGTTCCTGCAATGCAGCAGCCCCCTCACCCCCACACCTCACCCCTGGCTCTGGCTCTGCTAAAGCCTGAGCCCCCCCAGCTTGGCCCTCCAGTGTGAGGGCTGAACCACCCTCCCATGCTTCCCACCCCTTCCTCAACTGAGGGGGCCTCCTCAGCAGGGCAGGGAGAAGAGCAGGTGCGGGGTGAAGACCAGAACCCCGCCTGCCGCTCCCTGCAGCCTGACCGTGGAGGAGACAAGGACAGTCTAGCTGGACGCCGGGCCCCAGCTCAGCACAGCTGGGGCAGCAGCCTCTTCTCCAGGTGCGGAGCCGGGTCCCGGTCAGCCGTGTGGGGCTCAGGCCGTCGAGAGTGGCGACTCCGCATTACTTCACAGCCGCACGTCAGAGTGGGACATTCTTGGGTGTTTTCCCGAGACCGTGGCCCACTGCTTATGGCCGTCTTGCCCGTGAGCAAAACCCAGGTGGAAGTTTGCCTACAAAGGGCACGCGGTTGTCATGGGCTGACTGTCAAGTGTTCTAGCCCGGGCTTGTCCACACGCGCGCTGCTGGGTCATCTGTCCTTGTCCACCTGGACGGGTGCAGGGAGGGCAGCTAATTTTAACGTGAATAGATGTGATTAAGACAGTAATTATATGTCCCCCCAAAATATACCAGAGTTTGAAACCAAATAAAACTTACTCGGGGAGTTGCGATCTGAAATTATTCAATCAAAAGTGTAGCCATTTGAGGATAATCCTTTTAAGATGCTGACCAGATCAGGCCATTCCCTTGCTCAGAGTCCCCCGGTGGCCCCCCTCCAATTTTTTGGCCTGTGATGACTAGTTCCTCCCATTCCCACCCTCACTTCCCCACTCAGCCATCCCAGCTCTCCTGTTCCTCAAACACATACAGCTTGTTGCCGCCACAGGACGTTTGCTTCTGCTCTGCCCTTCTAAACTCTCCTCTAGGCTTTCTCTGGCTGCCTGCTTCAGTTCACTCAGGCCTTGACCCAGGTCTCACCTGCACAGAGACGGCTCACTTGGTTGTCCTGTGGAAACAGCCCCATCCCCCCCTCCAGCCCCCACTTTGTCTTTCTAGCTCTCACCTGAAAACATTGTGTCTTCGCTAAAACAAAAAACATGCTTTGTCTTTGTCTGTCCTCACCATGTCGGCAGCTCAAGAAGCAGGCATCTCGTTCACAGCCGCATCCCGGGCACCGAGCCCAGGGCCTGTGCCATAGGTACAGATGGACTCAGTGACTGTCACAGGAAAGCTGAGAGTTACTGTGTGTCTAAGGCACAAGGACACATCATCTCTGACGAGGAAATTCTGCACTGGAAGGGTTGGGGGGGGGCGCCTGTCACCTCTCTTCTCTCTGATGGTGAACCAGCTGTCCTCCCTGCCTTGTAAAGGACCCTGACAAGTTCCAGTTTGGCCGAACCAAGATCTTCTTCCGGGCAGGCCAGGTAGCCTACCTGGAGAAGCTTCGGGCTGACAAGTTCCGGGCAGCCACCATCATGATCCAGAAAACCGTGCGGGGCTGGCTGCAGAAGGTGAAATACCGCAGGCTGAAGGGGGCGGCCTTGACTCTGCAGAGGTACTGCCGAGGACACCTGGCCCGCAGGTGAGCCAAGCAGGGGCACGCCTGGGCAGGAGACTGGGCGTGGGAGGCTGCCTCACTCAGCCTCTGTCCTCAGAGTGGGTCTTGCTGGGCCCTGTCTGCACCCAGCAGCTGGGCCCCTCTCTCTCATGCCCCCTCACCTGAGGGAGCCGGTCCAGTTCCCAGGTGTCCCAGTCCCCGCCATCTGTTCCCATCACAGCAGTGCCACCCTCGGACTGGCTGGTTTTGCCACAAAACCACCACTTTCCTTTTACTTAACTAAACCCCAAAGTAAAATGATCTTCTTTTATAAAAAGTGATCAACCCAGCGTTTCTGTCATCGTGAACTTGTACCCCGCTTCATGATTTACACTACCCACTTCAAAATCCCTTGGGAGTTTAAAACGAGGGCTGGAAAGGTCCTCGGAGGCTCCTGTTTGAGTTGCTGCACTGAGGCCGCACAGAGAGGGAGTGACTTGTCCCCCTGCAGGTGGCCACCTAGGGGCTTTGCCCGGGTGCTGGCCAGGCTGTCTGCCCAGCTTAACACCAAGTCGAAGAAATCTCTTGATTTTAGCTGTTGCCCCGCTGACTGAGGTCGTTGGGTTGATGAAACGTGAAAGTGGTCTAGGTGTCCCCCCCGAGACAGGCTCGAAGGACATGGCCTCCTGTAAGACCCGGCCCTGGTTCACAGTCAGTAACCTCTGCCAGGAGGGATGTCCTTGGAGAAGTGACAGTAATTGCCATAAGGTCTTGCATTTGGAAGCCAATGCAATTCAGTCACCTCTGCCTGAATGTGAAAAGATAAGCGAGCCCCAGAGTTACAAGGCCAGAGCAGGAACTTTCCATACCGCAAACTTAGAAGCCTGCTCCTGCCGACCTCCCATCCTGGCCATGAGCTGTTCACGCGAGCTTCAGGTGCCCGGGCACTGCTACAGTCAGTCAGGCTTTAGACTTGGCTTGACCCGGGGTGTCCAGAGAAGGCCCAGGCAGTGGGGGGCTTCGCTTAGGACCAGCTCAGAGCCGCTGTCAGCATAGCCCGCCCCTGTCTCCCTCCCCAGGCTGGCCGAACATCTGCGGAGGACCCGGGCAGCAGTGGTGCTCCAGAAGCAATACCGCATGCGGAGGGCCCGCCGGGCCTACCGGAGGGTCCGAGGGGCTGCCGTCGTCATCCAGGCCTTCGTGCGGGGCACGTTCGTGCGGAGGACCTACCGCCAGGTGTGTAGCTGCGCCAGGGACTCGCGGGCTGAGAACCCAGACGTCCATAGCCGCAGTGCATCCTCACCAACACAGATAGTTGTTGGGGGCGCCTAAATCTTTTCTAAGTCATTGCACAGCTCCCTTCTCACCGAATCCTATCCAAAGTCCCATGAGATGTATTAGTCAGGGGTTTCCAGAGAGATAGAACCCATCGGAGATATGAATATGTGTGTGCGTGTGTATGGAAATTCATTAGGAGGGGTGGGCTCAATGATTATGGAGGCTGACCAGTCTCCTGTCTGCAGCCAGAGGCCCAGGAGAGCCAGTGGGGGTGATCAGCTCGAGTCTGCAGGCCTCCGACCCAGGGGAGACTGGGTGTGAGTCCCACCTGAGCACAGGAGAAGGAGAGAAGGGATGTCCCAGCTCAACAGTGGAAAGGGGGCATATTCCTCCTTCCTCCACCTTTTGTTCTGTTCAGCCCCTGTGGATTGGGTGGCGCCACCCACACTGAGTCCCCTGCGTCCAACACGCATGTCTCTGGAAACGCCCTCAAAGACACATCCAGAAGCAGCGCTTAACTTGAGCACCTGTGGCCAGCTGACACATAAGATTAATCATCACAACTAGGAAGGGCGCCTGCCTCTGTCCCCCTTCGACAGCTGAGATGCTTGGAGAAGCTGAGTTACCTCCTCAAGGACACTCAGTCAGCCTGTGGCAGAGCCCGGTGGCCCATCTTGGGCTCGCTCAGACTTCGAGAGCAGGGGTGCTGTTAGCATCGGGCCCAGGCCCTTTATCTAACAGGTCAGCAACCTAAGCCCAGCAAAGAGAGGTCAGGAGAGGGGCCCTGGCTCCTCCCTGCCAGGCCATTACCCCATGAAGCCGACCTGCCCGGGTGGGCAGCCTCACGTCAGAGCACCGCCTTCCACCAAGTCACCCCACACAACTGACACTCACGGCCAAGGCCAAAGATGGGTTGAAAGAAAACGTCGAAAATGGTTTCTTATTTTTCTAAAATGAACATCTCTACCAGGACAGAGCACACCCTGCTGTGCTAGGTGGAGGAACTCGGACCAGGGAATGAAGGTTCTGTGACTGTCCCTGGGAGGTTGGTGACAGCTGAGTGACGTGACCATGGAAGGGGCAGGTGGTACTTGGGAGGCACTAGGTTCAAACCAGCTCCTCTCGGAGCTGTGGGACCGGGCTGTCAGTCTCTCAGGGTGTTTGCTTGTTTATCCCTTCATTCCACAAGCACTCATTTCGCAGGGTGTTGGGGCAAGAACACTGATAACGCTTCAGCTTTCTGAGTGGTTGTGATATGGCGGGAAAAAATGGGAACCAGTGGCCTCCAAGCCCAGTCTGTGGCCATGAGCCAGCAGCAGCCCACTGCGGGTCCTCACTCAGGGCTGTCACCCCGACTCCCCTCACCAGTGTGGAAGCCAAACCTGGTGAATGGGGCGGGGGTGGGGGGGGGCTGCTGACCGGAAAGTCTTCTAGAAATCTTTGAGGTTTTTAGACTGTGGTTTGCTAACCAGTAAAACAAAAAGTTAAAAATGAAAAACAAAACCAAGGGGTTGACAGCGGACTCCCTGAAGGCGCGTGAGCTGCAGAACCTGGGGAAGACTTGTTCATAAAGCCAGTGGCCATCGGAGCCTTACGTCCCAGGGGGCACATCCTCTCTGCATCTCCTGAAGCTCGGCCGGCCCCGGCTCTCCATTCCCCGGGGCAGTGTGTGAGCCCCTCTCCCCCCCGTCCTGCAGTGCGGACTCACAGGTGTGTGCTTGTCCCCTGCCAGGTCCTCCGAGAGCACAAGGCCACCATCATCCAGAAGCACACGCGGGGCTGGATGGCACGCCGGCGCTTCCAGCGGCTGCGGGGCGCAGCCATTGTCATCCAGTGCGCCTTCCGGAGGCTCAAGGCCAAGCAGGAGCTGAAGGCCCTCAAGATCGAGGCTCGCTCAGCAGAGCACCTGAAACGCCTCAACGTGGGCATGGAGAACAAGGTGGTCCAGCTGCAGCGGAAGATCGACGACCAGGTGGGGGTCGGGGTCTCCCCCACAGGGGCTGGGTGCTGTGGGCTGTTCCACCGGCACGTTTGAGAGAGACCCACTGCTTCCTCAGGGAACTGCACAGCCCACAGACCCAAGAGAGTACACATGTCCTGAGGGTGTCCCCCGCTCGGCAGGAAGGGCTACTGACTATGGCAGGCAGAGTAACAGCCCCAAAGATGCCCACGTCCTAATTCCCAGAGCCTCTGAATATGTTACCTTATGGAGCAAAAAGGACTTTGCAGATGTGGTTGAGTCGAGGACCTGGAGATGGGGAGGAAACCCGGAGTGAGTGGGCCCGGCGTAGTCACGGGTATGCTCGTCAGAGAGGGGCAGGAAGGTCAGACTCCAAGGAGGAGGTGATGGCAGGCCTGGGGGTGGGAGTGACGTGGGTCGTGAGCGAGGGCTGCACACCGCCTCTCGCAACTGGAAGGGCCACGAAGCGGGCTCTACGGTGGAGCCTCCAGGAGGAACACGGCCTCGCTGACCCCTTCTAGATGCCCAACCTCCAGAAGTGCAGGATCATAGATCTGCGTTGTTTCAGGCCTCTGGCTCAGCGGCCATTTGTCACAGCAGCAGGAGGAAGCCGACCCATTAGCCTGAGCTCGTGCTCGTCCTCCCTGGTCGAGGCAGCGTGGTGTGGGGACCGTGGCTGGGGTTTACAGAGGGTTCACTGCGAGCCATGCTCGGTCCTACACTCTGTCTAACTCTCTTAACTGTCACAACAGTGAGATAAATAGTGTCATCCTGCTTCTTTGTAATAGTGAGAAAACGGAGAGGGTAAGTGACTTCCTCACGTCATGTAGGTGACAGCGGCTGGGCCACCATTTCAGCCCCAGCTGTCTGGCTCCAGAGCCTGTTTTCTTCACGGCTGTGCTCTTCTGCCCCCTGTGGTGGGGTGGGGTGTGGTGTGGTGTTGCATGGTGTTGCATGGTATGGTGCTGTGTGGTGTTGCGTGGTGTGGTGTTGTGTGGTGTTGCGTGGTGTGGTGCTGTGTGGTGTTGCGCTGTGTGGTGGGAAGGGCACGTGCTTTGGAACTAGAAAGAGTCCAATTCGATCTCAGCACTGCTGCTCAGAAGTTGAGTGACGGATCTGACCACTCTGAGCCACAGTTTCCTGGTCTGTAAAGTCGGGCTGCCAGAGGCGTAGGTGAGCGGACTTTGACGAAGAACCCGCCGTGCTGCAGGAAACTCAGGAAGTGTTATACTGCATTTAAGCGTTTTCCTTTGTCTTTCTTCTCTGGCCACCTTCCCGTGTCAGTGAATCACACGAGTGACAAGTCATTGATCAAGTCCCTGCAGGTACAGGGTGCTGGGAGGGATCTGAGGCAGACCTGGGACCCGCCCCAGCCCCAGGTTGGAAAGGCGAGGCCCCACTCTGGCCCAGGGCATCTCCCTTCCCTTCAGACAACTCCACGGACCGTTGCTGGTGCTGTGGTAGGCTCGGCGAGCAGGGGCGACTCCGACATGCACTGGGTGCTCTGTAGCGAGGGAGCGGCCTTACGCCAGCGGGGCTCCCGCCACCCCGACTTTTCTCCAATCGCCAGGCCCTGTGCTGGGTTGGGTGTTTCATGTTCCCTCTCGTTTGGTCTTTGTACAGCTTTGCGAGGTCGTTTTACAGAGGAGCACATTGTGGATCAGGGACATCGAGTACTCTGCCATGGTCAGAGAATTAGAAAGATCTAGAACCAGCATTCCAGCCCAGGTCTGTCTGACCCCACTGCCATAACTAGGGTGATGCTAACGTGTCAATCCCAAGCATCACGAAGTGTCTGTCCTTCCCTGTGCTGTGGCTCAGCTGGGCTCCTGGAGCTGGAAGGGAGCTCAGTGCTGCTTTGCTCAGGCAGAGTGTTAGGATGACCACAGGAGCAGGCCCCTGCAGCTCCCGGAGGTTTGGGGAGAGGGAGGGAGAGGACCCATGAGTGTGCGTGGTGTGGGCATGGGGAGGAAGAGGGCGACTTAGAGTAGGGGCCACCAGGCATTGCCTGGGAGGTCACTTGGTTTTATTGTACCTACTCTGTGCTAAGCACTTTTTAGGTTTCTCATGACCCCAGTAGAGCAAGAAAATAAACGAGCCATTTCATACCAGAGCCAGCTGCCCAGAACAAGAGCCCCAAAGCAGTGCAGAGATGGCAGTACTGTGTTCTTGCTCCTCTGCTCTTGTAAAAAAAAAAAAAAAAAAAATCCTGGTAAGAGACCATCACCCTGGAGGTTTCTCTTCTCGGTGTGAGGTTTGCAGAGTGTCTGGGTTGGCACATTTCCTTAGTGCGGAAGCAAGGCCGACAGCTGAGTGCAGGGTAGGGACACTTGGTGCCTACCTGCAGCGATGTGCAGGGTTGGGGGGAAGGGCCGCCTGCTCAGAGGGACAGAACTGGGAAGGGAGAGATCTGGTCTCTGGGACTGGACATTTGAAAAATGCCAGCACAAAGGTGTCCGAGATTTTTAGTATTGCTATCGTGGCTGTTGATATCTGACCAGAAAAGATATTTGGGGAGTCCAACTTTGCCAATTATCTCTGAGCAAAGTATAGTCAGAGGAGCAAGAAGGCTTAGTGGACACGGCTGCACCCTGCCCAGTGCCCTGGGCGCTGCCCGGCCACCTCAGCCCGTCAGGCCTGGTGTTGGCTTTGCTGATTTCCAAAGCTGACTTGAGAGGTTAAAAATAGATCTGGTATTTTACAATTCACGTGCTTGAACATCAAAGAGAAGCAAATTTAAAAGGCTATTTTTAAAAAGAGCTTTTGCCTTTGACTTCCTGCTTGGCAAGCATCTGTGAATGGTGGCAGGTGGTAGCACCGGGGGCAGGGGCCCTGTGAGCAGGGGGTGGTCAGAGGAGGCAGGAGCGGTGCATCAGATCTTGCTTTCTTGCACCCGTCCCCATGTTGCCTGACTATGTGCCATTGACTCTTCTCAAATTCACATAGGAACTTACTTAACCCTCACCACAACCCCGTGAAATAATACTATTACTCACATTTTTTTAAAAGATTTTATTTATTTATTTTTAGAGAGAGGAGAAGGGAGGGAGAAAGAGCAATGTATGGTTGCCTCTCACATGGCCCTCACTGGGGACCTGGCCCGCAACCCAGGCATGTGCCCCGACCCGGAATCGAACCAGGACCCCCTGGTTCCCAGCCCGCGCTCAATCCACTGAGCTACACCAGCTGGGCCTATTATTCACATTTTAAACTGAGGCACAGAGGGGTGAAGTAGCCTGCCCAAGTTTACACAGCTAGTAAGTAGCACGACTGGGACTGAGTGTGGCACTCTAGTTCCAGAGCGTGTTCTGCCACCTCCGGCCAGTGCACACAGTGTTAGCCTCAGACTGGCTGGCTCCTTACAGTGGGGAGAGTCCCGGGGCCATGGGCTGCGCTGGGCACTCTGCTGTGTGAGGGGGCGTCCGTGTAATCTGTGGCTCCAGCTTGTCAGAGATTCTTGCATCAGGGCAGCCTCTCAGCAGCGGGGCCGCCACTGGCCAGTGCGTGGGTTTCCGTTCCTCCTGTGGTGCCTGGAACAACTCGGGCCGCCCCTGACACGCAGGGCTCTCAGCACAGGGAGAGGAGACCCCTGTGCCCGGGATCACGCAGGCAAAGGCATCCCCGAGCGTTTGTCGGACAGTCCGGGGTGGACGAGCTCCCAGCCTGATGGAGGCCTGAGTTGTGTCTCAGTTGCATTTGCAGCAGAGCTGACAGCTTGGGATCAGGGCCAGACCTCCCATTGAACCCTGAGGTCTTCCGGGGTTGGGCGAGGGGGGACAGTTGGCCTAAGGTCTCTAAGGTAATCTCAGCTCAACAATGCACCACACCATGGTGGGGCTACAGTAGTGGTTCCCACCTCCCTGGGCGGACGGAGGTCGGTGCTTTTGAGGCGTCAAGAAGTCAGCAAGGAGGAAACTGAAAAATAAAACCAGGGTGAGGCCAGCACCCAAAGTTCACATCTAAGCTTTGTGCACCCAACTAGAAAAACACAGAATCGGCGTGTCCTTCCCAGGACACTACAGAGAGGAGGAAACGGTCGCTTTCAAGTTGCTGAAAGAGAAAGAGAAGGATCGGAGCTGTCCTTGGTGCTGACGCTTTCTTCTCTGTGTTTGTAACGTGATGTAATAAGCCACATCCTTCACAATATTCTTTTGCAGAAGTAACAGTGACAGTTCCCGGGACCAGTTTTACAGTGTCCTTGGTTGAGGCCACGGTGTGACATTTTTCAGCCCAAATGCAATAAGCTGTGAACTCAGCTCTACCAGTGTGGCTTCGCTTAGATACAAAGTGTAGAGTGACTAGTTCAGGGGCACCTATGATGTTTTTATAGTAAAGGTCAAGTTTCTTAGACCTTTAGGAATATAAGACTATATTTAAATATATTTTATCTGAAAAATGTTGACACAAACATATGAATTCAGTGAGTAGCCTTTTTTTAAACTTCACCGAAGACGTTGATTTTAGAGGAGAAGGGAGAGCAACGCCAATGCCAGAGATAAACATCAGTTGGTTGCCTCTCATACCTACGCACCTGACCAGGCGCCGAACCCACAACCTGGGTGGCCTGTGCCCTGACTGGGGATCAAACCCTCAGCCTTCTAGTGTGTGGGGAGACGTATCAACCAACTGAGCCACACAAGCCAGGGCAGTCGGTAGCCTTTTATATATTTTTTAAAGATTTTATTTATTTACTTTTAGAGAGAGGGGAAGGGAGGGAGACAGAGAGGGACAGAAACATCAATGTGTGGTTGCCTCTCACGCACCCCACTGGGTACCTGGCCTGCAACCTGGCATGTGCCCTGACTGGGAATCGAACTGGCAACCTTTTGGTTCACAGACTGGCAATCAATCCACTGAGCCACACCAGCCAGAGCAATAGCCTTTTAAATCAATTTGATTGAGTACAGTTAGTATGCACTCAGTAAATATGCTAAGTTTTTTTTCATATTTATGATCACAAAAGCATCTATATACCTTTGGAAGAAAGCATGTTACAAGTCACAACTTTCGGCCTTCCGTGTCTCAGTTTTCTCGACTGTGAAATGGGGCTGTGATCAGTCTTCCCACATAGGATTTTCTGAGGAGCGAATACGTTGATATACAGGATCATGCACAACAGTGCCTGCCGCATAGCAAGCGCCCATTAGGTACTAGTGCTATGTTGGGGCGTGTCATTTTTCATGTTGCAGACTGTCTCGCGATGGTTCGCCCGCCTCTCTCTGCAGACTGCTGGTTGGGAACCACTCAGAGGCTCTTGCATGTGGCTCTTCAAGTTGTGCTCTGCACAGGGCGACTGGCCACGCGTATAAGTGGGGCTGAAATCCTGCCCACACGCTGATCACCCAACCAGGACCCCTGGTGCAGTGTTGCCCTCGGGTTGGTGGGGTCTCAGCCTTGAGGTCCCACTGCACGTGTTGCATTTTATGGATCCAATAGCTGTTCTTTTGCTCCTCACTGCTTTCCCTGGAGCTTAGTTTCTGGTGTAAATTAGCAATTGATTCCTGATGCCCCAGCTTATGGTATTTTAGCCAGTAGCTCTGTTTTTCCTGGAGCTCCTGCAGAGACTGGCAGTGAACAATCATCAGTGACTATTGTTGCTTGATTGATTATTTGGAGAGTCCTGCTTCCCTCTGCACTTTCCCCGCTGACCACTTGCAGCTGATGCGTTCGGCGACTGCAGGACCAGTTTTGCCCATGTGTCCACTGGTACTCGACACTGGCCCTGGGTCCCCAGTGCTTCATCCACGTGAGCTCACCTGCCGTCCTCTTCCCAGGCCCCCCATCGCCTGTGTCAGGCCTGTGGGGGAATGCTTCTCAACACACCTATCTCTGAGCAGGCACATGAGCGGGCACCCCGCCCATGGGGCACGGCATGGACAGACTGCCCAGGCCTCGTTTCTGGAGTCAGAGCCGTCCAGGGCATGCTGACAGGTGGTGGGAGGGATCCTGAGGCCCTTTTCAGGGCCTCCTTGGAAGAGGGATGCTGAAGGGGTCCTTTGTCTCAGAGCCAGAGATTAGGTTGCAGCTCTTTGTGCCGGTGAGGCCAAGGGTAGGAGGGCCCAGTGTGGCAGAGCAGGGAATTCGGGAAAGCAAAGGCTGCGGACCCAGGAATCCAGCTACGTTGCTCCCACACTGGAAAGCCAGGTGTGAGGTCTGTCCAGCTGGATCCAGAACGCTGCCTGCCATCAGCCAGCCACCAGCCCTGCCTCGGCTCTTGGTCCTCCTTAAGCACCAGGATGGATGGTTTTGTTTTCCTGCGTTTCTCCTGGCCCACAGCAGAGTTTCATTAGGGAGATGCCGGAAAGCACATGGCATGCAGTGAGTGTGGGGTTTAATTCCAGCTTGAGCATTACTTTTTTTTACCTTGCCTTCGTGTTTTTTCCTGGGCAGATAACGTTGCTCTCCACCCTTTCTCCCCTCTCCCTGTTTGCTCTCCACAGAACAAAGAGTTCAAGACCCTGTCGGAGCAGCTGTCCACAGTCACCTCCACCCACGCCATGGAGGTGGAGAAGCTGAAGAAGGAGCTGGCCCACTACCAGCAGAGCCGAGGTGGGGACAGCAGCCCGAGGCTGCAGGAGGAGGTCGAGAGCCTGCGGACCGAGCTGCAGAAAGCCCACTCGGAGCGCAAGATCCTGGAGGACGCCCACACCAGGGAGAAGGATGAGTTGAGGAAGGTACGGTAGGGTCGGAGGAGGGGTGGCTCGGCAGTGGGCGAGTGGGCAGAGCGTCCTCTCCTGGGCTTCCCTGGCACTAGCGCCCCCTTGCTGACCGTCCCTCTGCGTTCAGATGTAAAGTGCCCTCACAGGTGTTCACTGAGTTTCTGCCGTGAGCGGAACACTTGACATCCCCTGAGGGGGACACACTTGGGTGTCTTTATAGCCTAGAATTTTCTACCATGTCAGTTTTGTGGCCTGAGTCCTTGTTGGCAAGAGAGATGGTACAGAGGTAGTAGTTTTCTTCTTGACATTGCCTGCAGGGGTTAACAGGCAAGCTCTAGACACCCCATGCGTGATAAATCCTCGTGGTTTGGGGACTTTATCATAAGTGTTGATAGTTTCAGCCCGACTCACCCACTCTGGTTGGTATGCTCTATAGGTTTACTCTCTATCCATCAGATTGACCTTCCTGGGTTCAGCCCACACACTTCCATCACGAACGTTGGGAAACAAACATTCGTTCTCCATTGCCAAGACAGCTGTTCGAACCAGAGATGTTCCGTGGGCCACTGGAGAGCCTTCCACGAGTCGGGACACTGCTGCTCTCTCCCGCGTCCCTGCACTTGCCCCCTCGTTTCGCGTCCAGCTGTGGGTGGAGGGCCTCAGTAAGCTGGGAATCCGAGGAGGCAGGAGCGCAGTGTTCCTGATGTTGGAATAACAACTTCCCTGTGTAAACTCCGGGGCAGGCCGAACATGCCCACAGACAGGGCTCCGGGGTCGGCGGCAGCGTTTCCGATTCACACTCCTGCTCTGCCGTCATCAGGTGCACGTGGGAAACCGCGCTGGCCTTAGTTCCCTCGCCTGTTTTTTTTAAATGTTGGTCTAGAATCAGGGGTGTCCGACCTGAGACCTATGGGCTGCATGTGGCCCAGGGTGGCTATGAATGCAGCCCAACAGAAAATTGTAAATGTACTTAAAACATTATGGGATTTTGTGTGCGCGTGTGATTACGTGTTGCAGTGTATTTAATGTGTGGCCCAAGATGATTCTTCTTCCAGTGTGGCCCAGAGGCATCAAAAGGTTGGACGCCCCTGGGATCCTCTCCGAGGCCCCTCTGGACTTGCAGCTGGCCACCTCCACAGGGTTGTGTTTGATGGCCTCTGGAAGGACAGAGGTCCTCCGCTCGCTCTGTAGGGCCTCTCTCTCCCTGCCCTGTTACCTGCTCAGGTGACGTGCCCTCAGACATGACTGGGAGACACACAGACTGCTGTTCGAGACGACAGCCTACAAAACCAACTTGAGCTGGGCCTATGGACAGCGTTTTTCTGTCCCAGGCAGAACCTCGGCACCGTTGGCCACTGACTTCCTCAGCTCTTAGGGATTTCCCGGGAGTCAGGTGGGGTCCCCCAGGGACTAGGTGGCTAGAAGAAGTGAGACATGGGCCTTCCCGATGCAGGCAGCCTGGCACAGAGACATCCTCCTACCCCCAGGGTGTCGCCCAAATAGACCTGCCCGCTCGGCCACACGAGGCCTGCAGCAAACGTTGTTCTTTGGGGTGAAGCATGTTGCGCTGGGAAAACAAGCTGCAGCCTGCGACCGCAGGCCACGGAGCTCAGCTCTTGCTGTCCATCAACCCTTGGGAACATACGGACGGCGAGCCTTCCACGCGAACAAGAATAAGAAAGTGGAATCCAAGGCAGAGAGAAGAACCAAAGTTAGAATTGGCAAGACTTGCAATTAGTGGCCCTGAGAGGGATAGAAGAGGGAGTTCCCAACAGGTGGGGCCTGTCAGGTGAGACATGTGGCCTGACTGTTGACCCAGCAGATTCACAAAACAGGGTCTCCTGTCTCCACCCACAGAAAGCACCTGACTCACCAACTCCCCATCCTACTTCCCTGCGGCTCCTTGGGCTCTGTGCCCGGGGTCTCAGAGCACTATTAGTTTTTTTTAATTGATTCAAGGGAGAAAAAGAAACATTGATTCATTGCTCTACTTATTTATGCACTTACTGGTTGCTTCTTGCATGTGCCCTGGCTAGAGCTCGAACCTGCAACCTTGGCATATTGGGACAGCGCTCTAACCATCTGAGCTAGCCTTCCAGGGTTCAGAGCACTTTTAAAATACCCAAGTCTCCGTCCAACGGGGCCTAAGGTTTATTATATAAAAGTCTTCCTCAGCAGAGCAAAATAGAGAAATGGACACCTTCCTCCTCTCCTTTATTTTATTTTTTTTTAATTACTTTATTGTTGTTCAATTCCTCCTCTCCTTTAAAAAAAATTGTTACTATTTCCTAGGAGTGTGTTGAGCTAGGTCTTAAATACAGTGAGAGTTTGGAACTGGCAAGAAGAAGAAAAAGAAGAAATTCAAGGACACTGCAAGAATGCGAACAATAGAACAATAGCTGCAGAGGCAGGACCAGAAAAGCACCTTCCCTGACCCCAAACATCAGCAAGTCCCAAGCTGGCAACCTGAGCACAAACGGGCATAAGATGATTCATTAAGTGCAGTGTCTGCCTCTTTCCAGGAAGAGAAAAAAGTGGAAGCAAAATTTATTCCTTCTCTAGGGTCTGCAGAACCTTTTCATGCTGGTGGCTGGGGTGTGTGGGGGGGAGGCCGGCTTTCTTTTCTCCCTTCATCTTCGGTGCCGAGTCAGGTTTAGTGTCTGTCAAAGGCCCCGTGCCGGTCTAACAAATGCGAACACTCAGACAGTGGTTTCCTCTCTCGCTTGTCCAGGGCCCGCTCCGCATGGGGCGAGATCGGTGAGACGGGAAGAGCTGAGAGAGGGAGCAGCCTGCTGGTAGATGTTTAATTAACGGATCTCATGTTTCTGCCGGCAAACGCTGTGTTGGAAACTGGCGTCCTGGAAACGGGGCTCGCCACCGTGACGGCATTCATTGTCAGGCCGCATGGCTGCATGGCCTCGGGTTGTGGGAGGCCAGGACCTCCTGGGGCAGGAACTCACCCCGTGTCCACTGAGCCCCATGAGTCAGCCGGCACCCTTCTGCCAGAGGGGCCCACCGTTGTGGCCCCTCCCCAGAGCAGGCCGCACCTCTGCCTCCTGCCTCTGTCCCTCTTGGCCTGCGCCCTGTGGGCGTTTTGTCCTCTTTTAAAGCCATCTGCGATCCCCCTGCTGACCGACTTGTGCGGCTGAGCTGTTTTGTGTCCCTAATGAAAGAGATATGGCTCCCAGGGCTGCCCTCGACCCAGAGGCAAGGGCTCCTCAACCTGAAGCTGCTCTGCACATGGCCTGGCGGGGCCAGCGAGGCCTGGCTTGGGGCAGGGCTGCGGCGGGCGAGGAAGAATGGCCCACAGCCAGGTGCCGGCTCTGAGCCAGGGTCCCTGACCCCTGCAAGGGGACGAAGAGCTGCCCCAGGCCCTGAGCGGCCAGACTGGCGGTGTTGGGCTGTATGCTGTGTCGTGTCACCGGTGACCCAGCCACCAGCCACCAGCCACACCTGCTGGTCACCTGGGGCGGTTCAGTATAAACGTTCGGGGCTTTCCCAGCACAAACAGAAGTGCGACTGGGGGAGCGGGGCCCTCACAGTGGCACGGCTGAGTCCCCTTCACCCCCCACTCTAAAGGTGCAGAGCTGATGCCTAGGGCCAGCGACGACTCTGAGCTGGGCTCTCCGCAGCTCCAGGGGTCATGGTTCCCAAGAAGGCTGAGGGCTGTTAGAAAGGGGGCCCCTCCCCCCATTTCCATGGAAGGACGGTGTGTCATTGCAGAAACCGTGGAAGGTCATGGCCCTCCATTCATTCCGCAGACACTTACTGAGAGCCTGTATTTGTCAGACACTGTTCTGCACACCGGGGCAAGAGAAAATGTTTTCAAAAATTCTCATCCTTATGGAGCATAAATAGTCGAGGGCTGTGGGAGGTGCACAGAGAGGACTTAAGTACAAATTAACCACCATGTGCTACAAAGAAAAATGAAGCAGCAGCAAGGGGAGAGAGAAGAACCTTTGGGAGCAGAGGAAGGTGTGGCCTGAGGCAGTCTCCCTGAGAAGACACCCGAGTGAGGTGAGGGGTGAGCCTTGTGGATTTCCAGGGAACGGGCAACATATGGAGCAGCAGGCGCAAGGCCTGAACAGGTGGGAGCAGGCCGGGTGGGTTCAAGGACTGACAAGGACACCATTGGGCTGAGGCAGAGCGAGCGAGAAGGGTAGGGGGGATTGAGGTCAGACCCATAGGCTCTCCTGGCCTTGAGGGCAGCATTGGCCATGAAACCGGCAGAATAAACCATCTCAGGCCCTGGGTCCCTGCAGCACGCACCGATTCCCTCCGCCCTGAGCTCCTTCCTGGGGCTCTTGCTGCGGGAACCAGTCGTTTGAAGCTGTAGGCTGTTGACATCGAGGTTCTTCCTAGGCCGGCCTTCAGAAAGGTCAGGGGGCAGAGTGACATAGCAGTTAAGAGCCGAGTGCCGGACCCAGACTGCCAGGGCCTAGCCCAGCCGTTCCCCTGCCTGGCTGTGTGGCCTTCGGCAAATTCTCTTTTTGTACCTTAGTTTCCCTAAAAGCAAATAATGACAGTACCTACCTCAAAGGCGTTAAATAAGTTTGTAAGAGGGCCTGGAGCAGAGCAAGAGCTCCGTAAATGCTGGCTTGTTGGCCCCTCGACCAGCCCGTAACTTCGTGGAGCGGGGCTGTGCCTTACCCCGGCTGGACCCCAGCCCCCGCCTCCGCCCTCCACTCCAATCTCGCACGGCAGCTGCGGAACAGGAGCAGTAGCGCTGTGGTGTCGGCCGAGTCTGCCCCCGCCGGCCTCTCCTCCGGGCTCTTCCTGGAGCTGCCGTGTCTGCCGACAGGCTGTCCACACACCGGCTGGCTGGGGAGGCTGGGGGTGGCCAGTGTCTGGGGAGACATGACAGGGGAAGCGTTCTCTTCCTTCCCGGGATGTGGGGCCGAGTGTGGGGCCCGTCCCCTCTGTGGTCCCTAAGGAGCAGGAACGGGGCCACCCTTCACAACTGTTCAGGAAGGAAGACGAAGAAAGCTCCCGATGCCGCTTTGATGTATGGCTTAGGCCAGCACAGCCGAGTCCCTCGGAGGCCTGCCTCCATGAATCAAAGCCCTGGAGGGCGACGGAGGGGAGCAGGGGGGCTCCAGCGCGCACGTGCTGTTGGCCGTGGTTCTCCTGGACCGCGGTGTCCGCGGAGGTGTTAGGGCGCACACGGCTGCAGTGCAGTCTGGCGACGTCGGGCTGCGTTCGTGGGGGTGGAGGTCTCAGGCCCAGCCCAGTGGTAACGGCATTTGCTCCGTATTGGTCAGAGGACCTGTCCCTTTTCCAAGGGACATGACTGTCTGCAGGATGCTCAGAGGAAGGCAACGAGGACAGTGAGGGGTCTTGGAGGCTCCTCAGGGGACCACCTGCTTTGTGAGCTGTCCGCATACTCAGAGGGTAGTCAGGGGAGGCGAAGTCCTAGTTCGGTGGTGACATGGAGCTTCCCCGCCTGCTAGGAAATCCCCCCCTTACCTCGTGTGGTCAGTGAAGTCAGGTGTGACAGACCTGCTCCTGGCCAGGGTGACTGGAGTCCTGTCCCCCTGACCTTTAGGTTCACCTCAGGCCCCACTCTAGGCGTTATTTGCAGAGGCATGCACAGCATGCATTCCTGTTAGCTGTTTTCAGTCCAGCGTGACTTGTACATTTAGAAAAGGGAGACGCAGGCTATTTTGATGATTTGCCAAACTAATTTGAAGGCTCCCATGAAGTCATTGGGTGGCGAACTGCCTCTAATAGCGAATTACATGCACTCGCGGCGTGATGTCCCTGCATTGCGTGTGCCTCCTGAGTTACTTGAGTGAACAGGGCCATGTGGTCTAGATGTTTCAGTCAGCTGCAAACGGTAACGCAGTCCCGGTTTCTGTCTGGGGATCACACAGCCGCCTCCAGTGGACCTGGTGGTGCGACGCCCGGCAGGGTGGTCCCCTGGTCCTTGTTGAGGGCTTTGGAACAGGGTCACGGGTGTCTGGTGGGGAGAGGCCAGGAGTGTTGCTGGACATCTGACAGTGGACAGGACGCCGCCTCCCCCCCCCAACAAAGAATCATTTGGCCTGCAGTGCTGCTGGGTGAGAGAGCCCGCTTTATAGAAACCGCGGTGCGGGAGGCCATGCCGGCTTCCTTACTGAGCCCTGCTGGACGGACACTCTCGGAGGGGAGCTACTGCAAGTCTTGTCCATTTTGCATCCCCCGGCCCCGGGCAAGGCTCCTGGCACGCATCTCTGTGTCTGGGGGATGAACACGTCATCCCAGGGGCTGGAAGGGGGCTTGGTGAGGGGCAGCTCCGACAATCAAAGGACATCATTCTCAGCTCTGCGTTGTCTCCTGTCCCTCACCGCCAAACCAGGTGTGAGTTCCTCCAGACACAAAACTTCTGTTGCATGAGTTAGAACAGACCATTTATTGTAGATACAACATGCATATAGCTTTGTACCTGCCTTATCTCATTCGATACCCTGTGGCAGGCAGAACATGCCCCTTGCCTGTCTCTCCATAAAGAGTCTGTGACCATGAAGGGGCTTACAATCTACTTGGCGGGAGGGCCGTCTTCTGAATAGAAGGACGCACGACCAGTGGATCCCAACCTGGAGTAGCACCCGAGTTACGCGCACTTGTCCGAGCGTCCTTTCTGTAACTCTTGGCAGTCCAGCCACAGATGAGCCTAGGAGAGGAACCATGACCGTCTGAATTGAGACGGGTCAGGAGGAGCCATAGTGTCGTGTAGCAGAGAAGGGACAGTTTCCTGGAAGATAGTTTTGAGCCGTATTTTGAAGATTGAAGGCTCCTCGAAATATGAAGCAATTGGAAAGCACTTGGAGCTTTTTGCCAGCCCTCAACACTGGGGGGGGGGTACAGGTGTGTGTGTGTGTTTCTCTCTGTGGAGCCTGGGAGAGTGGGACCCCTGCAGACCATCGTGGGGGGGCCAAGGCTCCACAAGTGGGGGTCTCTGCCTTCTGAATTGGGGGGGTTGGGGACAGTAACCTCACTCCTGGACTCCAGCCTGTTGGAATTCTCTGCTGACCCTTTCTACGTCATTTTGAGGGTGAGGGGAACTGGTCTCTTGACTCACATTTATAGAGACAAAAATCTCTATGAAAGCGAGTTAACTTGAAAGCCAGCGGGAAGGACAGGAGTTGGCACTTAAACATGAACAGTTGAGATTCAGCCTCCCGAAGGCTTCTGCCCTTCAGCGAGCATCCCCGGGGCCTCCTTCCTTGCTTTTACTGCCAGAAGGTTGAGCAGAGTTTGTTTAGGGCATTTGCCTATTTATCATTGAGTGGTAAGTGTTCTTTGTATATTCAGGGTACAAGTCCTGTGTCAGATACGTGATTTGAAAATACTTGTTCCCACTTTGTGGGTTGCCTTTTCACTTTCTTGATAGCGTCCCTTGAGGCACAGAAGTTTTTCATTTTGATGAAGTCCCTTTTAACTATTTTTTTCTTGGTTGCTTGTGTTTTGGTGGTGTAACTAAGAAACCATTGCCTAATCCAAGGTCACAGAGATTTGCTTCCATTTCCTTCCAAGAGTTTTATAGTTTTAACTCTTACCTTTAGGTCTTTGAAACATTTGAAGTTCATTTTTTTATGTTTGATGAGGTAGGAGCCCCATTTCATTATTTTGTATGCAGAAATCCAGCTGTCCCAGCCACAGTTGTCGAAAAGGTTATTCTTATTGAATTATAACGTGAGCTTTATTTCTGGATTCTAATTCTTGCCATTGATCCACATGTAGGTCCTCATCTAGTATCTAACGCTTATTACCGTAGCTTTGTAGTAACTCTTAAAATGAGCAATGTGAATTCTCCAGTTTGTTCTTTATCGAGATTATTTTGCTTATTCTGGATCCCTAAATACTCCATATGCCTGTTAGGATCAGCTTGTCAATTCCTGCAGCAAAACCAGCTGGGAGCTCCATAAGGGTTACATCGAATCTGTAGATCGATTTGAGAAGCATTGTGTCTTAATGTTAAGTCCTCCATCCTATTAACTCAAGCTGTCTTTCCATTTGTTTAGATCTTCTTTAACGTTTTACATCTTGTAGTTTTCACTTCTTCTGTTAAGTGTATTCCTAAACATTGTCTTCTTTCTGATGCCATTATAAATGGAATTGTTTTCTTAATTTCTTTTTCAGGTTATTCAGGGCAATGCATAGCGATACAGTTGAGTTCCGTGTGCCGATCTTGTCCCCTGCGGTGTGCACTCATGTGCTACTTCTCGTAGTTTCTAAGTGGATTTCCCAGCACTTTCTATGCATCAGATTGTGTCAGCTGTAGGTATAGTTTTACTTTTCCTTTCCAACCTGGATACTTTTTTTCCTTTTTCCTCTCCAGTTGTCCAGTACAGGGTTGAGTAGTTTGGCGAGAGCAGACACTCGTGGCTTCATCCTGACCTTGGGGG